>CM076582.1:1142352457-1142412715 GCA_034641835.2 Pinus albicaulis
CTCTTCTCTGTTTCTTGTGTATTCTTGTAATATTCCCAATTAGCTTTGCTAATTGGAATATTTCATTTTTGTTTAATTTTGCCGCTTTAGATAGAAATAATAAATAAAGTGAGAAATAAGAGGGGCCACCTCACTTTAGTCACCTCACTTTATAAATAAAGTGTTCTTTCCCTAGTTGATTGACGTTGTAACTTAGAGAGGGGGCCTTGGGGGTCCACATGAGTATGATGGGGAGGCATCAGGCTAACCCAAGGTTAACTGCGCAGGTCAAAGGAGAGTAAGGACGCAGTTAAGTTTTGGAGGGAGTTTGGCATTGGGCAAAAGAGGCTCTCACCCTACCTTTGGACATGCATGATTTTATATTGATATTGAGAGCTAGACTTCGTCTGCTTAGCACGCTCGCTTGTTTAGTCGGTCTGCGAAAGACTCGTTTAGTAACCGAGTGTCTCCTGGGTTTGAGATCTCACCCTTAGCCCTGGGGACTTCCCGAGTGCCCGCCCTGGTAAGGTTTTCCCGGTTTCACCCTTAGCTTCGGGGACTTCGAGTGCCCCGCCCTAGTAAGGTTATGTCTCCGAGTTTCCATCCCCGCTCAAAGGGGAATTGGTAGCAGCTTCGTGGAGATTCGCAGAGGAAGAAGCCCTCTTGTGGCCGCGTTGCATCTAGCAAAACGCAAGCTCCTATCCGGGAGGAAGGACGCCTGCCTGCAGGAAAGGAAGGACGGGCAGACCGGGGCCTTGAGTGAGGACGCTGTTCCAGTAGGAAGAGGAAGGACGCAGATCTGAAGGCACAGTGATAGATCCAGCCTTGGAGATTGTAGATCCGAGCAGATATTTGCAGATCTGGTTCTGTAGGTTGCAGATCTGGAGGGGTAGCACTAGATCCAGCTTGGGAGATTGCAGATCTGAGGAGATATTGGCAGATCCAGCCTAGATCTGAAGAGATAACATCAGATCCAGCCTTTGAGGTTGCAGATCTGAGGAGATATTGGCAGATCTAGCATAGATCTGAGGAGAGAGCAGTAGATCCGATATAGGAGGACGCAGATCTGGGAGGACAGGATACAGATCCGGATTGTAGGCTTCAGATCCAGCAGATCTGAGCATATGGGACGCTGATCCATCTGGGAGGACGCTGATCTGATGAGCAGGGTCATGTGAGCAGGGCTTGACAGCGTTTTTGGCCTTGAGGAGCTGAGCTTTTCATCTGGAGGGTTTGGTGACCAGCACCACATCTGTTTCAGCGCTGTCACTAGCAGAGACAGCGTTTTCATTGGTGAGGGTTTGGAGTTTTGATATCAGCTATCTTTTGGTCTTCAGCTCATAGTTCCAGTGCAGTCCAGCTTCATACTTCAGAGCAGCCTTCAGCCAGCTAGGACGCTGTCCTTGTTGCAGCCATTATTTGTCTAAGAGGGCCTCCACTTGCCTAGGGCAAGGATAGGTGCATTTATTCTGATTTTCTTGTACTCCTCTCTATGTACTTTCAGATTAATAAAATGGCTCAGTTTTCTGGCATTCTATGTGTATTGGTTCCATGATCTGGTTCAGCATTGTGTTTTCTATATCTGTCTGGCATATTTCTGTTTATTACTGGTTATTCCCCTTTGGGGATATTACAGTGGTATCAGAGCTTAATTCTGGCTCAGCCTGTGGTCTATGACATCAGAAAAGAGATCATACAGAGCAATAGCAGTTGCAATACCAGAAACGCAGTTGGAAAAAGGGCCAAAATAAAAAGGGTCAAATTTTGAAGTTGGGAATTAGAAGAAACGTTTTCTGGGTTTTTCTGGGTTTTGGACAAGGATCACCTTCCCAAATTCTTGGAATCTTCTGAGTAGTTTTCAGTGGGTAAATCGGATGTCGAAGTTAAGCAGCAGTATGGTTTTGCAGCAGCCGTGCAGTTTCTGAGGAGCCTGTAGGCACCTAGCAGAAAATGCCAATGGCAGGTGGTGATTTGTTTAAAGAGGCGGTCATCCGTCACATGCAGGAGACGTCACAGAGGATGCAGGAGACATCACAGAGGCTCTTGGCCATGGAGATCAGTCAGAGAGAACTCCCTAGAGTTCTTCAGGTCGGTGAAGGATCGGGTATGTCTCGCCACGTACCAGTGCACGATGCTATTCCCATTGTGACGGCTCAGGTACCCGCACGATCCACTATGCCCACATTCTTGCCAGAAGACACAGGGACAGGAGTGCGGGGAGGTGCACAGAGGGACAATCATGCACCCACGCGACCCACCATGCCTACCTTCCTTGTAGAGGACGAGGGGTCGACAGCACCGAGAGATGTGAGTCCAGCTCGATGGGCAGCCGTTTTTGCAGAGTGGCAGGGCTTAGGACAGGCATTCATGGATACTCTCCCCTTCGAGCGCTATCTCCAGTATCGATGCGGCATCAAACCCCCTGAGCAGCACCAGCACAAGGGGCACGGATACCACCATGATTTGGATACCTCTTTCCAGCTTGACCGAGTATCGGAGAGGAAAACCATTAAAATGGTTACCTCGCACTTGGAGGATGAGGACACACAGGATTGCAGGGAGTTCGAGGATGCACCTAGTATGACACAGGACTCACCATCATTAGAGACCTCCTTGACCGTGCCGGTTGATATCGTAGTGGAGGAGGTAGAGCCTACCCCGGTAGAGCCATCCACTGAGGTGATGACTGGAGCCATGTCCGAGTCTTCGGGTGGTAGCAGCACACGACAGATGGGTGAGGTATTAGGAGATATATCCACCATCGATGAGGCACTAGGAGATACAGAGGTATCAGATGATGGTCGCAGACAGCGGTATCATCGGCTTCGGACGGACCTTCAAGTTTTGAGAGAGAAGGCCGCGTCAGTACGGGAGACCCTTTTGTTGCAGGACCAGGAGCTGGAGGGTATGAGAGCGACTTGTGCCAAGTCGGCGGCCAAGTTGGTCCACATTGGGGAACAGCTGGATTCCCTGATGGTACAACCAGAGGGCACATTGGAGCGTCAGATCATTCCCCTTCAGGTATGCATGTATGGGACTGGCGGTGCTGTTGAGTCATCTCTTCCCGTTAGAGAGAGAGAGGCAGAGCCACCTAGTCAGATCTCATATGTTGACTTGGATAGCGGTATGAGACGATCAGAGTTGTACAGGGTTCAGCATCCATATGTTGCGATTGGATGGAGAGAGATTTTGAGTTGGTACTCGGTGGAGCGGGCTATGGAACGCAATGATTTGGTTCCCTTCTCACAAGAGCAGATAGAAGATGGAGGACATCTTCGGATGGATAACATCTCTCATGCTTGTATTGGACATCCCTTGAGCCATACACATCATGATGGGAGGTTTTTGCCTACCACCTATTTGATTCTTGATAGGGTCTCATTGATCCTTGAGAAGTTTATATTTCAAGATCCCATGGAGTGCAAAGTCAGAAACTTGCTTTGGGAGAATGGTAGCCCTCATGGGAGGAATACCAGGATGAGGAGAAGAAGAAGGCACCCACAAGTGACTGAGTGGACGTGGTTGATGAGCAAGGAGCTAGGGGGCTACTTGCAGATCTATGACACAAGGCAGCAGGAGGCTTGGCTGCGCTGGTTACTCTTGAAAGAGTTTGGCCATCACTTGGCAAACACTCTTCTTAAGAGTAGGAGGATGGGAAAAAGATGGATGGATACTTGCATCATTGGGCAGCGTAGAGTATGGGTGGATGGTGTTGATGTGTTACTCCTATCATTCATTGTGTCTTCATCACATGAGTTGTATGATGGAGGAAGAGGGGATGGCACTATCTCTTTGATCCTTGATGATGGCTTGGAAGCACTTCCATCTTGGGGAGTATTCCACACTTGTTGCAGCAGTGTTAGAGGAGTCTTTGACGAGGAGCATGTCAAAGAGCAGAGTCTTGTATTGACAGGAGCTTATTTGCATGAGCTCCCAGCGTTGTCACCTTGGAGCAGAATATTATGGATGAAGTATGCGCAGCAGAGATATGGTGGATCTATAACCCATAGGTCCCAGGATCACTTCATCTTTGTTGCACAAAGAGGAGGTAATGATGATAGAGACATCTATGGCATATTCTTCTTGACTTGGGTTTCCAAGCATGAGGAGGATTATCTTCTTGCAGCACATGGTTCATTCTTCTTCATAGCATGCCAAAACACTATGGAGGACTCATTTATGGATCCATGCACCATCTTACTTCCAGCATATGGTCAGATTTGTATGGGAGGCTTGATTATGAGAGAGACACATGAGCTGAATGTGCCTTTGAGTATTTTCTGCACTACATGTTCTAATAGGAGCATGGGAGGAGGCATGGCCACCACTACTACATATGCGTTCTCTTTTGAGGTGGGCCATGAGATTGATATTCATCCATTGTACAGCTATGGGCAAGTGTTTGGCCTTATGTTGTTGTCATATTCAGCCATTTACTATCCATTAGTAGATGTGATGAATCTTGTACATTGCTCGCCATGTAATTTTCTGAAGTTGCAGTGGATGAGACTGCGTTGTATCCTTGTGAGAGATTGTTTGCATTATGTATCCTCATGTAGAACCTTCAGCAAACATCTCATTAGGGTGATCCGTGATGACCATGTCATATTCTTCATGGATGGGTTGTTTTGGGCCAGCTTGTTCTTCATTGATAGAGGAACCTTCTATGGTGGATTGTTTTTCACTTTGCCATTGGCAGGCAATGATTTTGCAGCCCAGGATCAGCATAGACTCTACACTTGTCATGGGTGGAGAGAAGGACAGCATGGGGTAAGCTATGATGCTTGCCAAGTTCACATTTTCAGCCCACCTTCATCACCAGATCTTGAGGTGGAAGGAGATTTTCAGGAGTTGCTTTGTTGGGAGGTGGCTTATTTGGTCTGGATGATTGCTTGGAGATGGAGGATCCACAGGAGGGAGATATTCCTCATTATATTTTCGACTCCATGCCTTGATTGGAGAGAGGTGACAAGTTGGTTCACAGTTGATGGGCCAGCTTACACAGCCATAGATGCAGAGCAGCAGCGGTCATGGTCTTCAGTCATAGCTAGAGGCAGTGAGCAGTCCGAGCCATGGGGCTTGTGCGATTATTGGCCACAGTGGCAATGGGATCCGGGAGGACTATTGATTGGCTGGTACCATGAGAGGCCAGTTTGGGATCCTGGCATTGAGATATCCCTTCATATCAGGGTGATGCAGGAGACAGAGAGGTTTCAGTGGGACCCAGGCACATCTTGCAGTATTGGCAGGGAGCATCAGCGAGAGAGTAGGCTTGTTCGAGCATTGCTCGAGAACAAGCAAATTTTGCCGGATGAGGATGCCACTTGGGAGAGCGAGCAGACTTTACAGCATCCATCACTTCAGTTGCTTGAGGACAAGCAACGTTTTGCCGGGGGAGACTGTAATATTCCCAATTAGCTTTGCTAATTGGAATATTTCATTTTTGTCTAATTTTGCTGCTTTAGCAGAAATAATAAATAAAGTGAGAAATAAGAGGGGTCACCTCACTTTAGTCACCTCACTTTATAAAATAAAGTGTTTTCCTAGTTGATTAACGTTATAACTTAAAGAGGGGGCCTTGGGGGTCCACACGTATATGAGGGGGAGGCCTCACGCTGACCCAAGGGTAACTGCAAGGTGAAGGACGCAGTTAAGGTTTTGGAGGGAGTTTAGCATTATAAAAGGAGGGGTTTCCACTTCATTTGGTATGCATAATTTTATATTGATATTGAGAGCTAGACTTCTGTCTGCTTCAGCACGCCGGTTGTTTAGTCGGTCTGCAGCACTGTTTAGTGCAACCGAGTGTCTCCGGTCGGAGATCTCACCCTTAGCCTCGGGGGACTTCGAGTGCCTGCCCTGGTAAGGTTATTTCTGGTTTCACCCTTAGCTTCGGGGGACTTCGAGTGCCCGCCCTAGTAAGGTTATTTTCTGAGTAACACCCTTCAGTTCAGTGAGACTTGGTAGCACCTTTCAGCAGGAGGATTGGAGAGGAAGAAGCCCTCTTGTGGCTGCGCAGATCTGAGAAGAAGAGGACGCTGTTCCAGGGGAAAGAGGACGCAGATTCAGCCTGAGAGTGAGGACGTTGTTCCTGCAGGGAGAAGAGGACGCAGATCTGAAGGCACACTGATGGATCCAGCCTTGGAGATTGTAGATCTGAGCATATACTTGTAGATCTGGTTCTGTAGGTGGCAGATCTGGAGACATAGTATTAGATCCAGCTTGGGAGATTGCAGATCTGAGGAGATATTGGCAGATCCAGCCTAGATCTGAAGAGATAACATCAGATCCAGCCTTGGAGGTTGCAGATCTGAAGAGATATTGCCAGACCTGTCATAGATCTGAGGAGAGAGCAGTAGATCTGATATAGGAGGACGCAGATCTGGGAGGACAAGACACAGATCTGGATTGCAGGCTTCAGATCCAGCAGATCTGAGCATATAGGACGCTGATTCATCTGGGAGGACGCTGATCTAGTGAGCAGGGTCATGTGAGCAGGGCTTGACAGCGTTTTTGGCCTTGAGGAGCTGAGCTTATCATCTGGAGAGTTTGGTGACCAGCACCACATCTGTTTCAGCGCTGTCACTAGCAGAGACAGCGTTTTCATTGGTGAGGGTTTGATATCAGTTTTCAGCTCATAGTTCCAGTGCAGTCCATCTTCAGTCTTCAGAGTGGTCTTTAGCCAGCTAGGACGCTGTCCTTGTTGCAGCCATTATCTGTCGGAGAGGGCATCCACTTGCCTAGGGCAAGGATAGGTGCATTTATTCTGATTTTCTTGTACTCCTCTCTATGTACTTTCAGATTAATAAAATGGCTCAGTTTTCTGGCATTCTATGTGTATTGGTTCCATGATCTGGTTTAGCATTGTATTTTCTATAACTGTCTGGCATATTTTGGTTTATTACTGGCTATTTCCCTTTGGGGATATTACAGGGCTGGTTTAGCATTGTATTTTCTATAACTGTCTGGCATATTTCGGTTTATTACTGGCTATTTCCCTTTGGGGATATTACAGACTCCAGCCATGATTTCTAAGATCTTCATCCTCTTCTCAATGGCAAGACCCTAGATGTTATGTAGATCCTGAAGATTCTCTTCTATTAGTTGGAAAACTTTCTGCATAATGTCATCATTATAAGGAAGCATAGGTGAAGTTATTCGGATAATCTCACTGAGACAAGAAGCTACTATAAATCTGACTCCTTCACAAGGATGCTCCAAGAATCTTGGATGAATTAAAGCAAGCATTGATGGTTTGAGTGCCCAATTTAGGACCCCCAAATCTGATTGGCTCACTTTAGGAAGATGTGATTCTAGCTTCTCCAAATTAAGGAAAGTTTTTGCGGTCATCTTTAGGTCCTTCAAATAAGATCCAAGTGCAAAGAGCCAATTACCTACCTCAAACTCTTTTTGCAAATCGCTTATTTGCGCTAGCTGTAGGATGGCATGTATCGCCTTTGAAAAGGGTTTGTTGTTTGGTTTTTCTCTTTGATCCAAGGAAGCATTGCAGCTCCAAGCTCCTTGTGCAAGTGATTTTTCAAACTGTAGCTGGTACTGAATTCTTTCTAAGTCATTAAAGCTTTTTCTAATATTTTTGCACCAATTGGGCTTTGGCAAAATCATTTTTTCACAACAATATGAATTCATCCTAGCAAAGCAATCTAAAAAATCTCAGGTGGGAAAAATGTTACCCCAAATGTAAGGAAATGATCTCTCCTCAAGCTCTGCGCCGACTCTGGAAATTTTGCAACTGTTGCTCCAAGACTACACTGTTGCCTGACTTCGGCCTTTGATTTATCCACTGAAAACTGCTCAGAAAATTCTAGGAATTTGGGAAGGTGATCCTTGCCCAAAACCCAAAAAAACCCAGAAAGGATTTCCTCTAATTCCAACCTTCAAAATATGACCCTTTGTAGTTTGGCCCTCTTCCAATTTCATTTTCTGGCACTGCAGCTACTACTGTTAATCACTGCTCTCCAAAATTCTTGCCAACCTCCTCAAATGGATCTCCTATAAATCTCCCAACACCCCAGCTCTAAAATCCCACCAATGCAGCTCCCACAAATGAGCTTCCTCTAATGGTTGCGTAGGCCCTTCTAACCAAAATAGCTGCAATTGAAAACTGGAAACCCGCAGGCTGATCCAGGATTGAAGCTCTGATACCACTGTAATATCCCGAAAGGGATATTTTAACTAAAAATGCAGAAAAATAACTAAACTCCACAATATGTCGTAAAATCACTATTTACTCAACAGAAGATTGCCATGTAAAATAAACACATAAGCACTGCAATCTATCAACACATCAAATAAGAAGAATTTCAGCATTTTATTATAGATAATAACTGGGGTTACAAATATATCTGACCCAAAGAAAGAGCTGAGATGGAGAACTGGCCACCAAGATGAAATTTCAGCACCGCACTACGGCGGCCTCAAGAGCTAGTGCTTCTCCCCTCCCGGCAACGGCCCGATCATTGAACCCAACGAAGATGATGAAGCACAAGTTGAAGATACGGATGTCCTCACACCAATCCCTGAAGCTCTGCGAAACTTCTGAGTGAAGTCTCCTCAAGAGAGTTGGGGTTTCGTCCAACACTCACAAATCACTCGAGGGTTTCCATCCTGGGGCTACGGCTGAAGTAGAGAACCACGTCTCGCACCTCTCATACAATAAAATGATATGATCCAAAGATATTCCTCAATGGCCTCCTCCCTTTCTTTTATAGATCTCTTGGAGCCTTCTAGAGCATTATTTTATTATTATTTTATTCATGGAGCACTTTTCCCTCTTATTAAAATATTCCTTTTTAATGCAGAGAAGAGTAAATCGGCTACCACGTCTCCTTTGGTCACTGAAACTCATGTCCAACTGTCCCATCATGGAGGTATCCTCGTCCCGGTTCCAATGATCTATTACACTAAGGTGTTCTGTCCTGTATTCCTCTCGGAATGCCACCGTGAGCGTAATTAGCTGAGTTAAGCCCATAAATAACTCAAATTTCTGAAAGTTGTCTAAATGCACCAGAACGAAAGCCAAATTGTTCGAATGATGGAATATATCAAGCGAATGCCACCTGACCACATAGAAACTCCTCAAAACTCCTCCAAAAAGCCCCTGGGCTCGCTGATGACACCAACCTGTACCTGTGACCGGTCTGCTCCTAACTCTGGAAGTCCCTCCTAGCCCTGTCATAGGTAACACCAAAAAAAAGGAATATTACACATTGGATGTGCTCTAGCTCCCAAAATTTGTGGAGGGACTAGAGTACATGAGATCTCCAAGACCCAAAAAGGGATTTGGGAAATTTCATCCAGTTTGGGAGATAATTAATTAATTAATAATTTTAATTATGGACCCTAAGTCTAACTTAGGAAAATTAAATTATTAAAGGGAATTAATTAAAACATGTGATGAAATTGTCTTAAGTCACACAGATCAAGCTTTCTTTTAATCTTAGCCATCGATTCAAGATATGATCATGGTCGTTGGTTTCCCAATGAGAAAAGTATAAAGGAAAGGCTTGGGGTCAGCTGGAGAACACACACGGAGGCAGAGCACTGAGACTAAGCTGAAATTCTAGGGCAGGGTTTGCTAAGAATTTTCAGAAGTGTTTCAGCTGTAGAGAGGGGTAGTTTAGGCAAAGGGGATGGTCTGATCCAATGCCTAGAATCAGCAAGAGGTAGAGAGCAACTTCTAGAGGCAACGCAGAGAAGTAGAGGCAGCAGTAGCAGAGAGGGCAGTAGCTGCACAGCGCAAAGGTAGCTTTAGCTACGCAACCCTTTCTGGTGTAGCGCTGGGCAGCAGGGGACCCATCTGGGTTACCCAGAGACCCTTAGGGGCTGCGTAGGGTCTACATCACCCATTCTGACGTTACGTAGCCCTCTCCAGCCCAATGCAGAGGCATGCAGAGGCTGTCTAGGCTAACGCAGGGGCTTCAGGGGCAGCGCTGGGGTTTCTAGGAGCAGAATTTGGCCGATTCTTGTAAATCCCGTGTGAGGTTGTGGATCAATCAAGGTTTTGGCTTCAGAACAGCAAGTTAGCTGCAGATCTATCTTTTTCTCTGTCAGGTTAACCAGTGTGGTGCCCATATTTGCTATATTCAGAAAACTACTTAATAATATAAACCCTCCAGCAGCCAAAAGACCAGTTTTTCCGCATTGGGTTTTTCCGGGGACTATTGTCCATAAAATCTTGTGTGTCACTTTGTCTATTGTGCATGTACTTTTGTGTTTTAGATCTGAACCGGTGAAAGTTTGTTATGTGTTTACTTCGATGTTAATCTGAAGATTTCAACATTAATAAATTGTTTAAGTAGGAGAAGTATAACTAGATCTAACAGTAGATTTCTGCATAAGTAACATTTAGAAATTTTCACATGGTATTAGAGCGATTGCAGATCTAGCAGGGTCACTAGCAGAAGACTGAAGAATCTTGCTGCAGAAAGTAGCAGAGAGAGAAGCAGCAGCAGCAGAAAGCCAGATTTGAAGGGACAACGCAGTTTCAGAGGGAGCAGAGCCACGCAAAGGTCAAGGTTACACAGTCCTACGCTGTCTCCACGTAGGCCCACGTACTTATTGCACAGAGGAAGCGCTGGGACTGTCTGCTCACGCAAAGGCCAGCTAGGGTGACGCAGATCTGAAGCTGTCTGATTCAGAAGTGCTCTGCGTAGTTGCATAATCTCTCGTAAGGTGCTAGTGGGGTTAAAAATCTAAAGATTCAGAATTTAGCCTAAGCACTAGTGACAAAGAGCGAGAGAAGATTGTTGATTTTTGTAGCATCCGAAAGTGTTCCAAGTCTCAAACTTTGCAGGGAGGTTTGGACAGCAGCATTCCAAAGAACCCAGAAACAGTTTGTGGAAATTCCACTTGGTTCATGACTTATTAAAATAATTAATTATTTTTATGAAGACCATAATTTTAAACTTAGGGAAATGAAATAATTAAAGGGTATTAATAAGTCAGAGTGTGAATCTTCTAGAAAACATAGATCAAGTCAAGTTTTAATCTTAGCCATTGATTAATCTTTTAATCTAGGCCGTTGGTACTACAACAAGAAGATTATAAAAGAAGGCTTGAGGGTCATTTGGAAAATAAGCTGGGCATACACTCAGTACCTGAAGGAGATCCATTATGATGTAGAATTCGATTTCAGTGGGAGAGTTACAGGGCGAGAAGTTTTCAGAAGCAGAGGAGGAGTGAGTCAGTGGTGATCGAGATTAGGGATGGAGGGTAGCAATGGGTCACTGGAGGCAGCTTGAGGCTGCAGCGCAAAGAACCCACGTAGTCTCCACATAGATTCACGCAGTCTAGCGCTAGGACTGCGCAATGAATCACGCAGACAGACACATGAGCATGCAGGGACTGTTCAGGGTGTCAGAGAATTGTCCGAGTAAGCTGGAAATTCAGTCTCAAGTGTTTCAGAATTTATCTGTCGTTATATCTCCCTGTAAAGATATCATTTGCTTAAGAATTAGTAAAACCCTCATCTGTTGCACCGGTTTTCCCGCATTGGGTTTTTCCGGGGACAATTGTCCAAAAATAACTGTGTACATGTGATTGATTCTTATGCTTATGTTCTCTACTATTTATTTCTCTGCATATATATTTGTGAATGTTGCAGTAGTATTTATTTCGATATTTGCCGGAATATTTCTGAATAATAACTTATTGAATTAATAAGTAAGAGAAATAAATCTATCACTGCAACTGGTTAGATTTCAGTTTGAAATTTTCACATGGTATCAGAGCCAGAGATGAATAACAGGGAGGGGGCATCTATCAGTGAACAAAAATCTACTGTTACAACAACAACGCAGAAGGGTTCACGCAGTTCTCTAAGAAGGGGAAGAAGCACAACAGAACAGATGGACCACGATGGCTCTGTATTGGCAACCAGACTTGAGGAAGATTTTGCTTGCGTATCAAGCACTGCTTCTTCTAATGTCTGGTATATTGACAATGGAGCCTCTGCTCACATGACTGGAGTACGGGATTGTTTTTCCGACTACCAAGAAGAGCAGATGAATTTCAAAATAACCATGGGTAATAAAGCAAAATGCACTCCCGTTGGGAGAGGTATTGTAGTTTTTCAGGCCGAGGCGGAAAATAGAATCTGGGCCACTAATGTGCTGCATGTGCTGGGTTTGGCGATGAATTTACTCTTAGTGTCTCAGCTTCAAAACTGAGGATATGACGTCTACTTTATTGGCAATAGAGTCTACGTCAAGCACCCCAGTTGGAAGAAGAAGGCACAGATCGAGGTAAGAAGCAACAAACTGTACAAGCTACAGTTTGACTCTCCAATGGCACTAGTTGGCAGCGCAAATGAAACGGACCTGAATGAGCTATGGCACAGAAGAATGGGGCATTTGCATCATGGGGCGTTGAGAACTCTCCAGAAGACTGTCATAGGTGTTCTAGAGCTGAGCACTAAATGAGATGATGTCTGCAAGGGGTGCATATTGGGAAAATATGCCAAGGCAACATATCAGAGAAGCAACAATAGGACCAAGGGTGTATTGGATCTGATACACTCAGATATCTGTGGGTCAATGTCCACTAGAGCTCTTAGCGGTGCCGAATATTTCTTCAGCTTCATTGATGACCATTCGAGGAAAACCTGGATCTACTTCTTGAAGACCAAGGATGAAGTCTTCAGTTGATTCAAAGAGTTTACGGCTCTGGTGGAAAATCCGAGAGGGAAGCAGAGCAAGGTGTTGCAATCAGATAATGGTGGTGAATACATAGATAAATAATTCACTAGATTCTGTGCAAGGGAAGGCATGAGAAGAGAGTGGACAACTCCATACAATCCGGAGCAGAATGGTGTGGCAAAAAGAAAGAACCGAACTATTGTTGAAGCAACCAGAGCTACGCTGTATGACCAAGACATGCCCAAATTCCTATGGGCTGAAGCATGTAATACAACTGTCTACATTCAGAACATGACTCCTCACACTGCACTAGGAAAGATCACGCCAGAAAGTATCTTCACTGGTAGTAAGCGTGAAGTGAGTCACTTTAGGATCTTTGGCAGTACAACGTACTGTCATGTGCCCAGTGAGAAGAGGAAGAAGTTGGAGATGACTGCCGAAAAGGGGTATCTGGTAGGATACAACAAGAATGCAAAGGCTTATTGCATCTACATTCCTTAGAGCAGGAAAATGGTGGTGCGAAGGGATGTGAAGTTCATGGAGGAGACGACCTTCAGAAGATCCCCTGAGATGCCTTCTGCTACGCAGTCTGAGGAAGAGCCTCTGGTCCAGCCCCAACAACCAGCAACAAAAAATTCAGTTGCCTCTCCAAGGCATAACGATCCAAAGGATGTGTCTCCTGCGGATTTGCAAGAGGGAGAACCGGTAAATCCACCCACTACCAGTGGGAGAACGAGCAGGTAAATTCGACAGATTCTGAAGGATGTAGAGGACTTTGTCGGAATCCCCCGAAATGAGAAGAGACAACGTAGGCGGCCTGAGAGGTATCAATTCTTGGTTGCTCAAGTCGGAGAACCTTCCAGTTTTTGGGAAGCAGCTCAACACCAGGTGTGGGTTGATGTAATGCTGGAAGAGTACAGTTTCATCATGACGAACGATGTTTGGGAAGTGGTCCCTAGATCTCGAGAGAGATTAGTTGTAGGATCCAGGTGGATCTACAAGATCAAGTATGCTACAGACGACAACATCGAGAAATTTAAAGTCAAGTCTGTGGCTAAGGGGTATGCTCAGAAGGAAGGCATTGACTATGAAGAAACCTTTGCCCCAGTAGCCAGGTACACCTCTATCATTCCACTTGCCATTTACTACTACAACACACATAAGTCTATTTTTCTCTCAAAGTTTGGTTCATTATTGCAAGTGAGCGTTATCTCATCTCTTGTGGAACATTGCATGTATCATTAAAATTAGATTAATCAACATCGATTTCATACAAACACTCATTAAAACTTTACCTCCAACATAAGTTGGTTGTATAGACCTCTAGGGACCCTCTACTCCCCTATTGACTCCTCACTGTGAGATCCACATGATTTGGGTGAGGGTGAGGCCTAGGGATTGAAGAGTTGATTTGAAATATTTGTTGTAGAGATAGTTAACTAAAATTAACCAAGAGCACTCTTCATCACATTTCTATTTACTTGTCTTTTGATGGTTGTTGATCTCATGCAAGTATTGTGATGCTTACTTTCCGTATTCGCAAAGTTTAATTTCATATTTAATATCTAATTTTTTAGTTGTTTCTAACTATGACAAGATATGCTTTAATGTCGTGATTTGGTTATCCCATAATCAATTTTATTTTGCAAATATCTTATGCTAACATTTTTTTGTTTCCATTTCAGGATTATTGTGTTCTCATCTCTTTGAGCATTATTTTTACTTTTGAGCACGTTATTTGTAAAGGCACTTGTTGAATGGTTTCTCATTATTATTTCAAAGTTGCTCATAAATGCTCATGAATCTTTTAAAGTAATCCAATTTCACTCTAACAACTCTCCTAGAAAACTCACATATTTAACTTAGTTTTTCTTTAAGGACCACCCCTTATAGCTAACCTAGGAGATAGTTTAAACGGAGAGAGTCGGGAATAGGTGAAAACCTCCTCTGAATTCCTTTCCACCAACCACACCTTGTGGAGTTAAAGGCTTTTCTCACTAACTAGTAGGTAGGTGTAGGCGGCAAGGTGACAACAATGTCCAAACTCTTGGATCACATATGAGCTACGAGAGCCCTTAATAACAGTAGCAGGATGACTAGATTCAGTTGGTGCAAAGGATTAATGGAGGTACATTGGCAGTGCTAGGACGCTAAAGACTAGAGAAACGCAGAGCAGAGGCAGCAACACCATAGAAGCAGCAGCGTAGGGGTTGATGGGATTTCAAGAACGCAAAGGCAGTGCAGAGCAGCAGCAGCGCAAAGGCACTAGAGGGTTTGCGCAGATTAGCAGCAAAGGGCATTTCAGTATTGAGATGAAGCCAGACTGACTTGTCTGTCAAGATTTTGGGTGATGTCCTTTAGTTGCTTAACTCTCAGCAACTGAGTTGCAGTGCAATGGTTAGCAGTGGCAGTGCTATGGGCAGCATGATGCAGCATTTGAGTGAGCTTGCAGTGCAGCGAGGGGCAGTTCAGCAGTGGGATTTCTGAATCCAAGGTCGATAATACAATAGCAGAGAGGCAAATCAGCACTGAGGAGCAGCGCAGGCCTAGGAGGGGTGACATAGGCCTAGTAGGGGTGACGCAAGCTCAACCAGGCTCACGCAGAGCCAGCGTAGAGGCTCACGCAGGCCCAAAGGGGTGATGCAAGCCTAGAGGAGTTGACACAGAGCTAGAAGGGACTGCACTGGGGTTTCAGTGGGCTAAATCAGGCTCGTATTCAACAGATTGGAAAGGGTGATGCAGCCACACTGAAGGGTGACGCAGTCTCAGCGCAAAGCTTGCTGGGGACTGCGTAGGCACCTGTGGGGTTCTTCATTCTGAGCTTAATCAACCATAATATCTGTCTCCAGAGATAGAGGTACTTCTGTCAGTATTTTCTCTATTGGGTAAACCACTACTGGTACCCTAGTTTGTATTCAGAAATCTGCATAATAATAAAACCCTCAAGAGCTGCTGCACTAGTTTTCCCGCATTGGGTTTTTCCGGGGACATTTCTCCAAAAAATATTGTGTCCTTTGTCGAATGTGCTTATTTCTTCAGTACTTGATCTGTATATTTGTGTAGGCAGCAGTGTATTTACTTCGATGTTTTTCTTGTATTATTCAGAAAAATAACTTGTTAAATTAATAAAACAAGTAGGAGAAGTAAATCAGATTACTGTTGTAGGATTTCTGTTTAGTAAATTCAGAAAATTTCACAACATTAGCAATGTGAAGAGTGGGATTCTATAATGATGTCAAACCCTAAACAAATTTGTTATTCAGCCAAGCAAATCAAATTTGTTTGTAGCTATAGCTTGTGGGCCGACAAGTATAAAGTTACACTTTTCTAAATTTTATGAAGCCATCGAAGTTTTAGAAGGGTCGTGAGTGAAATCTTTACATCTATTCTAAAAGGGATCCATAAAGCATTTAAAAGGGGCGCGAGATTTTATTCAAAGTTTGTAAAAGGGCCAAGATAAAATTATAAAAAGGGGCTTTTGAAATTTATTGAATAGGCGTGAGCGAATTTTGGCCAAAGCAAAGTATTGTAAAATCTCAATTTTGTGACACGTTACAGATTTCGTGACTCTATGAAAGTCGCGTTTTTCATTGTTTCTAGAAGGTTGAATACAAGGTGAAAAACAAATTTTGGAGCGGGTTCTTTGTGCCATGGTCTAGGCCGAATTTTGTATGCTTGGGGGTCGAATCAATTATCTTGAGCGCAGAGAGGGAATTATCAAATTTTTCCGTCTGTCATTGCTCTCTGTCAAGGACCAAGAGTTTCTTTTTCAGATCGATTGCCCTTGCAGGTCGTGGGAGTTATTTACCTGTTGCACCATGGATCGAATAACCATATTACAGACTCATTGTTCCATCTAGATTTTGTTGAACAAGGAAACCGAGCTGTACATGGAATTGGCCGAGAGGTAAGGACCACAACTATGCTATCTGAATGAAGGTGTTCTACCACTTGATTCTTGAGGATCAAGGTGGGAAGATCAGCGGACAATAGCATACTTGTGATCCTTACCTCTCATGGTAAGTTGTATCTTGCCTATTGTCATTGGATATAGGGTGGCAGATTGATTGCCCCTATGATGTTTCTTCTTCTTTAGATTATGACATCATTGTTCAAGGTCATGGAACTTGAGCGAGAGACCAATAAGGTTTGGAGGATTTTTATTCTTGTGGTAAATCGATCTCCCCTACCGTCAGTTGTGGATTATTCTACTTTTATAAGACGAGATAAAATGAGATGAAACGAGATGAGACATGATGTAGCAATGATTCGACATCCGAGATAAGACTGTTTATGTAGATGGAAATTCCTCCCTAGCTGAGAGGGAGTGTTGAAAATTGGGGTAGCTATGGTACTAATTTCCCATAGGAACCCAATTCCCCCATTGAAGCCCCTTCCTGCACTTGATTGGATAAACAAATATTATTTTTAATTGATGTGAATTAATAAGGTCTTCATCTAGCCGATTTCTCATAATAAAGGGAATTTAAACTGGGAAAAGGAAATTTTTATTGTGCTAAAGTCAACTCTAATTCAAGGAGGGAAATATTAAATTTGAATTTTTAAATTCGGTCACCAAATTGACATGTTGTCTTTCCCAAGGGTCGTGGCCCCTCAATGGTGGAAATAACTATGAATTGGGCACCTTGGCATATCAAATTCGGATCACCCACATTGGAGGCTTGCATAGCTTTCTCTGATGTTCGTATCTCTCTTTATGGTTTGTTATCTATCACAGTGGCTCACATCTCTCTCTATATCTATTCTCTATGGCTCTGTATGAAAAACAACTTGCAATATGGTTCACATATCTCTCTGAGGCTCGATCTATTATCTGGTGTAGCATGCGCATCTCTAAGGTTCGATCTATATTATCTTTGACTTGTAGAAGATCTCTGAGGCTCACACATTTCAGTGGCACACACAATGTCTCTGTGGCCCGTATTATATACACAATGGCTCGCTCTCATCACAATGATTCACGTATTCTATATTGTGGCTCATTTAATCCTTTCTGTGGTTCGCTAATCTCAAAGGCCCGCATATCTTCTATAGGGGTTTGCATCTACGTTTTTATGGCTCTCAACATACAGTGTCACTACATTCTGTGGTGCATATTAATATTAGTAGCATCAAATTATATTGACATTTGTGGCATCGAATTACTACAATGGTTTTGTTACAATCGCTGTAGCTTGTATATTATATACAGTGGCATTGAATTATGACAATGACATCGTTACAATCATCTGTGATCTCGCTCTATATTATAATGCTCATGGAATCATTGCTATATGGTTCGTATGACATCTCATATGTGATCTTGCACTATATTATAATGCTTTGTGGCATCACCACTATATCTATGGTCTGTATTACATCACAGTGACATTACATCTAAGGCTCGACAATATTACAGGACTCTGAGCATCTCTGTATACTCTATGTTCTCTTGACTATGTTGTTTGACCTTCATGTTTACAACCCTTAATAATTAGAATGACTATGAGTGATAATCTTCATATCAGTATGATGACAGTAATAACAATGACCTTTAATATGGGAATATGTAATATCCCAAATTGGGAACAAACAACAATACAAACCACACAAGACTAAAAGCTACAGCAAAACAAGAAATGCTATTAAAACACCATGAATGGAACCAAAAACATCTGAGCCATTTTATTAATATTTATGTGGGAAAGAGTACAATAAGGTGCTCCGAAAGATGACACCTAAGCCTGCACAAGATAGGCTGAGATACTGCTCAAATCCGGACATAAACACTATTGATCTACTGCTCTGCGTGGCTCCTTCTCTGCGCTGCCAGAGTTGGAACTGTTGCTGTTGGCTGGAAATGGATTGCGATTTGGGCCTGCTCATATGCTCAGAAAATTCCGGGCTTTGAACCCCGGACTCTACTCACAAGACCCACAAAAACCTGCGAAGGGTTTCAAGAAATCCCGACCTCGAAAAATAGCCCTCTTGGGCTTGGCACGCTGCTCTGTTGGGTGAATCGGTTCTCTGGATGAAACGCTGGAAAGTGCCTCTGAAATTCTGCCCCAAATCACTGGTAGGAGGTGGCTAGCCTCCCCTCCGAAACTCTGACAAAAATCTACTCTTCCTCCCTACTTCCCAACACCTCTACTCAGCTGGACTGCGTAATCACTTCGTAGTCAAGATGGCCTCTGCACTATCCTGAAGGGACTGTGTATGCCTGGAATGCCTTACTGCAAACTCCTCCCAAAATCAGATGGTACTCCTCTACTGAGGGGGCACTGAGCGGGCACTCGAAGTCCCCCGACGTAGAGGTTGAGACCTCTGCTCAGAAATCTTTGTTCTAAACAGCACTTGCAGACTTGGCTTAACAACTCAAGCGTGCTACAGTTAGTTAGACAGAAAATAGGTGATGAATGAATGAGGAATGCGCTGCTCTCATCCTCTTTTGTCCAATTTGAGCCTCCAACGTTCCCTTGGGCCCTCCTAGATTGTGATGCCCCTCCTCCGGCCTATCTCTGCGCTGCTCACTACACTGCCCACTACGCTGCCTCTCCCACGGTGCCACTAGGATGCTGCCTCATTCGAGAGGGTGGCCACATGAACCCCACTACAGTCGCAATATTTGCCTCTAGTGACTTTAGGAAAGCACTTCAGCTGCATAGTTTATTTGTGGGTCCCCTTACCCACTTTATTTCTGCTGGACATTAGGAAAAAGGAAAAATTAATCAAAATTAATATTCAATTAGCTGACCGCTAATTTGGAATATTACAGTCCTCCCCGCCAAAATGTTGCTTGTCCTCAAGCAACTGCAAAGCTGGATGCTGCAGGATCTTCTCTCCCTCCCAAGTAGCATCCTCATCTAGAAGTTTCCTCCACCTGATCAGATATTCCTTCACCATCCTGCTCCTCAGGTGTCTCTCCCTGGTATCAAGGATGGCCTCCTGCTATAGCACCAAATGCCCCTCATCATCGGTAGGAGAGAGCTCCGTAATAGCTGTCACCTGTTGTCCCAGAGCCTTCTTCAGGCATGAGACATGGAAAATGTTATGAATCGGGCTCCCCTGTGGCAACTCGAGCTCATATGCCACCTCTCCAACCGCCAGATCACTCTGTATGGCCCATAGAAATATGGCTTGAGCTTCTCAGCTCTCTTCTACTTCAGCGTAGACTGCCTATATGGCTGAAGCCAAAAATACACTTAAGTCATCCACCTCAAATTGCCTCTCCACGTGGCCTTTATCTATGTACATCTTTTGTTGATTCTGGGTTGTTGCCAAGTTATCCTTGAGAGCCCTGAGAATGTCTTGGTTCACCTGGATCTAATCTTTGGCCCTGGGGGCCTTGCTAGCTCCAAAAATCACATCAGCAAAATTCAGTGCATTATAACCATACAAAGCATAAAATTGAGACATACCGATGGACATGTGAAATGTCGTGTTGTAGCAGTATTCCCCCAAGTGCAGCCAATGTAGCCAAGCCTTCTGCTGCCCTGTGACATAGTTCCTCAAGTAGCCGTCCAGCCACTTGTTAACTATTTCGGTCCGTCCATCTGGCTGTGGGAGGTAGCTCGTGCTGGGTGTTAGTTCTATGCCCACCAAATGGAGCAACTCCTACTAGAAACCACCCCTGAATCGGCTGTCCCTGTCATTGACTATGGTCTTTGGAAGACCATGGAGTCGGAAAATATCCCTGAAAAATAACTCAGCCACTTGTGAAGCTGTGTACCGAGCTGAAATGGAAAAGAAATGGGCATACTTCGTCAACTGGTCATCAGTGCGTATTCTGCCAAAAGATTGAATCATTGTTCTTTTCGCAGAATACGCACTCCTTGACATGCCGAAGTATGTTTTCCTTGAGGCCCTTCGAAGAGAACCTCTCTCTGATGGCCTTGTATGTCTTGGTGAACGCCTTGTGCCTTGAGAGTGGACAGCCATGTGTTGCATGCAAAATCTTCTCCCGTAACTGGGAGTTAGCCGTCAAAAAGATCCGGTCACAGTAGTAAATGACCTCATACATCACCCTGTACCGATCATTTGTTACCTGCACATCCAACGCCTCACAGAAAACTGGTAGTTGGAGTACTCCACTAGCAACTGTGCCCTCTAATCAACGTCAATGCTCATCAGTGATAGAGATGCTGATCTTCGGGACAATGCATTCGCCACTACGTTGTTCTTCTGTTTGACATACTCAATGTCAAAGTCATATGACTGGATCTTGCTAATGCATTTCTGTTGTCTCTCCTATAGTTGCTTCTGCTCGAGGAAAAATCTGAGGATGTTGTGATTTGTCCTCATCTGGAACCTGTTCCCCACTAGATACTGTCGAAACTTGGCCAACGCATGCATGATGGCCAACATCTCCTTGTTGTAAATGGGGTACAACCTCTCATGTTGCACTAGCTTTCTACTCTCGAAATCTATGAGGTGTCCCTCCTACATCAGTACTGTGCATACTCTTTCCCTTGAAGCATTGCATTCCAGCACAAATGGTTGCATGAAGTCTGTGTGAAAATTTCTGAATGTTACTTATGCAGAAATCTACTGTTACATCTGGTTATGCTCCTCCTACTTAATTAAGTTATTAAGCTGAAAATTCAGATTAATATCGAAGCAAAACACATAATAGACTTTCACCAATTCAGATCTAGAAAAAGTACATGCACACATAGACAAAGTGACACAAGGATTTTCTGGACAATAGTCCCCGGAAAAACCCAATGCGGGAAAATCGATCTGCTGGTTGTTGGAGGGTTTTATTATTAAGTGTATTTTTTTAATACAACAAATCTGGGTTTTGAAGCCAAAATATTGATTGATCCACACCCTCAAACGAGATTTATAGGACTCAGCCAGATCTTGGCCCTAGAAACCCCAACGTTGCCCTGAAGCCCCTACGTCAGCCTCTGTAGCCTTTACGTCCCTCTGCATTGTCTTGGAGAGGGATGCGTAATCTCAGACTTGGTGATGCAGACCCTACGCTACTCGTGAGGGTCTGCTGCTAGTTAACGTTGCCTTGGGAGAGACTACGCAGCACCTACGTAGCTGAAGCTGCCTCTGCGCTACGCCGTTGTTGCCCTCTCTGCTGCTGCTACTCCTGCCTCTCTATGCTGCGTCTGGAAGCTGCTCTCCGTCTCTTGCTGATTCTAGGCACTAGGATCAAACCATCCCCTTTGCCTGAACTCCCCTCTCTCTAGCTAAAACACTTTTGAGAATTCTTAGCAAACCCTGCCCTAGAATCTCAGCTTAGCTTCAGTGCTCTACCTCTGTGTATCTTTACAAATGACCCCAAGCCTTTCCTTTATACTTTTCTCGTTGGGAAACCAACGACCATGATCAAATCTTGAATCAATGGCTAAGATTAAAAGAAAGCTTGATCCGTGTGACTTAAGACAATTTCATCACTTGTTTAATTTAATTAACATTAATTATTAAATTTTCCTAAGTTTAGACTTAGGAAATACATTAAAATAATTAATTAATTAAATATCTCCCAAACCAGATGAAATTTCCCAAATCCCTTTCTGGGTCTTGTAGATCACGTGTACTCTATTCCCTCCACAAATTTTGGGAGCTAGAGCACATCCGATGCTACCCCCACTACACAAAATCTCAACACTTCCTCTTAGCATGGAGTGTGCTCTAGCAATACATCACACCATGTATCACAAGATTTTAGGCATTGGCTTCTGTGTTGTTGATGCTTGGCTTGCTGTCATTCAACACTGCAGCGCTGCTGCCATTCTGTGTTGCTTCCCATGGCGCTGTCACAACCACTGCCACATCTGTACTGCAGCTCCCTCTCATTTTGATGCATCTGTGCTGCCCATAGCACTGCCACTGCTAACTACTGCACTGCAACTTCAGTTGTTGAGAGAAACAACCGAATTTCTTGCCCAATCTTTGACAGACAAGGCAGTTGGGATGCAACCTCATCACTGAAGCTCCATTGGCTGCTGATCTGTGATGTCATCTGGAGGATGATGCATAGCTATAGCTTTGCACTGTGTAAGCAGACTCCCTTTGCACTGTTGAAGTCACATCAGCCCCTTGTGCTGAAATCTCTCACGCTGCTGCTACACTGCATTGTCCTGTTGAAGCCTTCAGCCCCTACACTGTTGCTGCCTCTACATTGTTGCTGCATCTGGACTGCGCTATTCCTTCCAGCCTTTAGATCTGCCTCTACTTCATCCGTGATCTATGCACCCACTTCTCCACTTATCCCACTACTGTCTTAAGGCTTCCGTAGCTCGGATGTGATCCAGGAGATGAGCTACTCAAGGATCCCACCCCTATTCTGTAGCTACTCCACAGATCCATGTTGCCCCACTTTCGTGGCTCATGAGCGCTCATGGTTGCATCATCTTCTTACCCATCATCCGCCACAGCAACCTTGGAAGAAGAAGCTTTCGTGTCCTTTTTCTTCTAAAGACAATTGCTGGCAAAATGTCCTAGTTTGCCACACTAGAAGCACTTGATCTTTGATAGATCCTTCTTCTTCTTTCCCTTCTGCGTGTTTGATGCCAAGACTGCATCTTCTTCATCTTCCTTCTTCACCTTACTTGATCCCGTGCTGTACTGCTTCTTGGTGATTCTGCGGAGTTCTTCTTGACGCATGATTGCCCACAAACTGTCCCAATCATGAAGGTCCGCTCTGCCCAAGATACTTTGGACAAAGGTTTCCCACTCATCTGTGACTGCATTGAGAGTAGTCTTGACCATCACATCATCCTCCACCTTTGCACCCGTGGCAGTCAAGTGGTCTCTGATCGACTGTAATCTAAAGAGAAAATGTTCCATGTCTTCCCCCTTGGTCATCATGAATGACAGATCTCAGTCTCCAAAAGCATTTTCCTCTGCACTTACTTTCCCTCATATAGGGATGTTAAGGCCTTCCACATCTCATTAGCTGTTTTCTGCTCAGCTATATGTGGAACAATATGGTCCTTAATTCCATCCAGTATCAGTCGCTTGGCATGTCCCGCAGCTTCATTATGCTTCCTCAAGAGATCTGCATCGGTCGGTGTGGCCAGGACTTGTTCTGCATGGTCTCTTAGATGATATGCCTCTAAGACTATCAGGATTCTAACCTTTCAAACTGAAAAGTTGGATAGGCCATCCAATATGTCCTGATCACGTAATCCATGAGGTGCCATCTGCTCAGAAATCTAACGGAGCTCCTCTTCTCTGTGCTACAGATCTGGATCTAAGGACCTTGGCGAAACATACACCTTCTGCTCCCTCTAACAACTGATTTCCCTTCTTTGAAATCTTACAAATCAAACAATGATTCAACTCTCCTCGATCCTTTGATCGATCTACAAATTTCTTTGGCTAGAAACTCTCTGAGAAGTTGATCTCCTCCCGCTCTTTGTCCCTAGTGCTTAGGCTAAAATTCTGAAAAATTCAGAAGTTTAACCCCATCAGCACCTTCTGAAGTTGTGCAACTTTGCTTTAGGCACTTCTGGATCTGACAGCTTGAGATCTGCGTCACCCTGGCTGGCTTCAGACAATCCCAGCATTGCCTTTGCGCTGCCTCTGCGCAGTAAGTGCGTGGGCCTGCTGGGAGACAGCGTAAGACTGCGTCACCCTGCCCTCTGCGTAACTCTGCTCTCTCTGAAACTACGCTGTCCCTTCAGATCTGCCCTTCTGCTGCACTTCCTGCTACTTTCTGCAACAAGATCCTTCAGTCCTCTGCTGGTAACCCTCCTAGATCTGCAATTGCTTTGATACCATGTGAAAATTTCTGAATGTTACTTATGCAGAAATCTACTGTTATATCTGGTTATGCTCCTCCTACTTAATTAAGTTATTAAGATGAAAATTCAGATTAATATCAAAGAAAAACACATAACAGACTTTCACCAATTCAGATCTCGAAAAAGTACATGCACACATAGACAAAGTGACACAAGGATTTTCTGGACAATAGTCCCCGCAAAAACCCAAAGCGGGAAAACCGGTCTGCTGGCTGCTAGAGGGTTTTATTATTAAGAGTATTTCTAAATACAACAAATCTGGGTTCTAGATCTGGAAAACTCGACAAAGGAAATATAGATTTGCAACTCACCTGCTGTTCTGAAGCCAAAATATTGACTGATCCACACCCTCAAACAGGATTTACAGGACTCAGCCAGATCTTAGCCCTAGAAACCCCATCGCTGCCCCTGAAGCCCCTGCGTTAGCCTCTGCGTCCCTTTGCGCTAGCCTGGAGAGGGCTGCGTAACCCCAGACTGGGTGACGCAGACCCTACGCTGCCCCTGAGGGTCTCCTGCTGGCTAATGCTGCCCTGGGAGAGACTACGCAGCACCTGCGTAGCTGACGCTGCCTCTGCGCTGCGCAGCTACTGCCCTCTCTGATGCTATTGCTCCTGCCTCTCTGCACTACCTCTTGCTGATTCTAGGCACTAGGATCAAACCATCCGCTTCGCCTAAACTCCCCTCTCTCCAGCTGAAACACTTATGAGAATTCTTAGCAAACCTTGCTCTAGAATCTCAGCTTAGCTTCAGTGCTCTGCCTTTGTGTATCTTTACAAATGACCCCAAGCCTTTCCTTTATACTTTTCTTGTTGGGAAACCAACGACCATGATCAGATGTTGAATCAATGGCTAAGATTAAAAGAAAACTTGATCCATGTGACTTAAGACAATTTCATCACATGTTTAATTTAATTAACTTTAATTATTTAATTTTTCTAAGTTTAGACTTAGGAAATACATTAAAATAATTAATTAATTAAATATCTCCCAAACTAGATGAAATTTCCCAAATCCCTTTCTGGGTCTTGTAGATCATGTGTACTCTAGTCCCTTCACAAATTTTGGGAGCTAGAGCACATCCGATGCTACCCCACTACACAAATCTCAACAGTTTGGTAGGGCTAGTACCGGACAACTGCTCATCACCTCCTTGAGCCTGTCAAATGCCCTCTGCGCAGTCTTAATCCAATTGAAAGCCCCCTTTTGGTGAGGTCTGTGAGGGGTGCTGTAAGCTGCGAAAATCCTTTGAAGAACTTCCGATAGTAGTTACAGATGCCCACAAACCCTTGAAGTTCTGTCACATTCTTCGGCTCTAGCCAATCTCTGATGGACCTAATCCTCTCCTTGTGGACTCTCACTTCGTCCAACCCAATGATATGCCCTAAATAAAGCATCTTCGTCAAGCCAAACTCACAATTGGACATCTTAGCGTAGAAATGTTGCTCCTCCAAGATACGCACCACCATCTCTATATGCTGCAAGTGTTACTCCTAGGTGTAGTCGTATATTAGGATATCGTTAAAGAAAACCAGCAAAAATTTCCTCAGTTGACCACAGAAGATGTGATTCATGCAAGACTGGAAGGTAGCCGAAACATTGGTCAGCCCGAAGGGCATTACCAAGAACTCGAAGTGGCCATATTGACAACAAAACGCAGTCTTGGGGACATCCTTGGCCCTCACCCTAATCTGGTGGTACCCCGACCTCAGATCAATCTTGGAGAAGAACTTCACTCCCCTCATCTCATCCATCAACTCATCGATTCTGGGGATAGGGTAGCGGTTCGTCATGGTGTTATTTTTCAGGGCCTTGTAGTCTATGCACATTCGCAGTGTCCCATCCTTCTTCTTCACCAAAACAACTGAAGAAGCGAACAGAATCATGCTGGGCTTGATGTCCCCCAATGCTAAGAGATCATGGATAGCTCTCTCTATCTCGTCCGTATAGGCCTTGGGCTTCCTGTATGGGGTAGTGATCATGGCCTAAATGCCAGACTCCAGCTCAATAGTGTGTTGAAACCCCTGATCCAGTGACTACCCCGGTGCGATGTCCCCAAAAATCGTAGAGTAACGGTCTAGGATAGTATGTATATCTAGGTGTGTAGGCAAGCCCGAGATACCTGCATCTAAAATCCTCAACTCCACGACCTACTCTATATCTCCCCTCCGGAAATCTGCCTCCATCTTATGCGCAAAGACTATCTGTGGAGGGTACGTATGCATGCCCCTGAGCATCCCCTGCTTCCCACTCTTCTTATCCACAAACTCCATCTTCAGTGTCTGCCATGTTGAAATTTGGTTACCGGAGGACAGGTGGTTCCCTAAGGCTTTGATCTTTGGCCTAGGGAAAAGTGTCCAAAAGAATTTAATTTTTTCTCCTAAAGTGACTTTATAATGTTATAAAGTCAAATCTAATTTAAAAGTGACTTTAAGTGATAAAGTTACTAAAGTCTAATTTAAAAGTGACTTTAATAAAGTCAATGTAAAATTAGAAAGGAAAAGTGACTTTGGAAATAAATGACTAAGTGGGTCTTTATTAAAGTGGGGTGAATTAAAAAATAGAAAGTGAGATTTAAATGAGCATTTAATCTTAGCCCTAGATCTCAATCTATTTCAGCCATTGGATTTAGGGATTCCCCAAAAGTCACTTAGGGTTATGTTAAAGGAGGGAAAGGAGGAAAAGGTCATTCATTCTTTCATGAGCAGATTGGGAGAAGGAGAGAAAGAGAGCAAGGGAGATTTCTGGGCAGTGAGGAGGAGGAGGCAGCAGCTTGGCACACATTCCAAGGCAGGATTTCAGCAAGTCCGTACAGCTGAGTTTGGCACACATCCCAAGGCAATTTTTGGCACGATTTTCTAGAAGACCGTACAGCAGCCTTTCGGCACGTTTTCCAAGAGGCCGTACAGCAGTTTGGCTCAGTTTTTGAGGCAGCAGAAGGCAGATTTATTTGGCACAAATTTTGAGGCAGGCCGTACAACAAGTGGCTGTCCCCTTGCACAAAAATTGAGGCAGATTCCGTATAGCAAAGTTCTACTGTGTTTTTCGGCACGGAAATCGAGATTTCGTACAACAGCATTTATTGCTGTTTGCATAGAAATCGAGGAGGCCGTACAAGGCATTTATTGCAGATTTTCTGGGCACGAAACTCGAGGAGGCCGTACAACATTTATTGCTACTCTGTTTTGGCTGTTTGCACTTTTTCCGAGGCGGTGGTTAAGCACGGAAAACGAGATAAGTTGTAAAGTTTACTTGCTGATTTTTTTCTGAATATTTCTCTCACTGTAAAAAGCATTTTCCAGAAATAAGGAGCTTTCGAACTGTTTTTCCCCAAGAGTTGTAGGGGGTTTTTCCAGGGTCACCTTGATAAAAAATTACTATGTTATCATGTATTGAATGGCTGTTTGTATCTGCTGATTTTTATTTCTGCATTTTCCAGCATTCTGTAAATTTTCCAAAATTTGTGTTTTCAACAAAAAATTATTTTCCAGTTTGTTGAATGTAAGAATATGGGAAAGGGCATTTAACTATTTGGAGAAATAAGGTGAAACTGAAAACCGGGGTGGGAAACAGGAAATTTCTACATGCCAGTCAGTGGTGACTCTACCAAGGGTAATGAGCCACTGAACCCCCAACAACATATTGGTATCCAAAATATCGACCACAAGAAAATGGTCCTGGCTCCCAGAACTAGCACATAATACCCATCAAAGCTCTCCATCTGTATGCCCCTCCTCTGAACCATCTGGGCATCAATGAAGTTGTGCGTAGCCCTGCTGTCCTAGTACCAAGACACGTTGTCCCTATATTGTCCCTCGGACCCTCAGTGTTAAGTACTTGGGAACCCCACACAAAGATGCAAGGACCCCTCCAGTAGGTGCAAACGCCGATCCTACAGCTGCTGGAGGAGGTGGCGGTGGAGGATTCTCCCCTGGTGCTCCCGCGCTGGCATCTCCTCCCACCTCATCATATATCGCCTCTTCTCCCTCACTGTCGAAGAAGACCTCAATGTAATGTGCCTTCCCTCTAGCACATTTGTGACCCAGAGCCCATGGCTCCTGATAGTTACAACAGAGCTTCCTTCGCCTCAAATCCCTCTGGATATCATCATCCAAAGGCCCTCGGCCTTGATTCCTTCTCAGGGGTGGGGCTCTGACGTCCCTCCCTTTCTGTTGGAACGCTGGTTTGTTGGGCATGGGAGCCCTCGTCCTCGGCAAAGCATCCTACAATTCTTTGGTTCTCCCCACTGCGTAGTGGGCCGAGTAGACCTCACTAGCCCACGCAAGGGTTCTGCTGGACCATCAATAAACATGTAGATCCTCCTCGGTTCCGACAAGTCCGAAACCATCACTAAGAGTCTCAGGAACTCTGAGATGTAAGTCTTCGGGTTCCCTGTTTGCTTGAGCTTGGTCAGCTCCACAAAATTCCCCTTCGGATCGTTCCGATCAAACTTCTCTAGCACTCTCTGGGTAAAATCATCATACGTTGCCACTCCCGAGTGATCCAGCATAGTCATCCCATGGAACCACCAGTCATGGGCTTCCCCATCTAAGTGCAGCGCAGCCACCTTGATGGCCTCTACCTCCATCATCTGGTTAAGCTAGAAATAAATGTCCAGCTTCTCCACCCAAGCTTTGGCTGAACATTTGGATGACCCATCAAAAGTAGGCAGTAAAAGTCTGCCCACGGTACCCTGCAATTCATTGCCCTGCGTGTACCCTCCTCCTTTGGTCTGGCCTTTGGGTCTGTTGTTGTTCTTTAGCTAACAAAACTCATTGAAGGTGAGAGCACCTCCAAACTCTGGCCCATAGGACTAATACATGCAAAATACTCCCCATAGTGAGCCACCTCCGACTCTTGTGGCCCTCTTGCTCCTCTTGAAGGCCAGGAACGTAGGAATGGTAGAACGTGGTGGAGTGCATGGCACTACCTGCTGCGCAATGTTAGGCTCAGGTGGGTAACGGGAAGTGTCGGATCTTTCTCTAATCTGGAATTCCCCTGGAGCTTCCTTCTCCTTGTTATGTCTGCCAATCTTCTGCCCCATCTCCTCAATCCTCTTGGTGAGCTCCTGTACTGACTTTAGAAAGAGTTGAACAACTTCTTTCCCTCATCTTTTTTCCTTTTCCATGGGAGCCTTTCCTCTTTCTTCTTTCACCGGAATGTTGTCTACTTGGTCTGGTGTAATATCGAGCCTCCTTTCTCTGCTCCTATACCTTTGTCTCCGGTAAGTGACGTTCTGCCTGTGCTCCGGTGTCATAGACCGCGTGCTCCACAGGCTGAGCCAAGTCTATGAGCTCTGATACCATTGTAATGTCCCAAATTGGGAACAAACAACAATACAAAGCACACAAGACTAAAAACTACAGCAAAACAGGAAGGCTATTAAAACATTATGAATGGAGCCAAAAACATCTAAGACATTTTATTAATATTTTTGTGGGAAAGAGTACAATAAGGTGCTCGGGAAGATGTCACTTGGGCCTGCACAAGACAGGTTGAGATACTGCTCAAATCTGGACAGAAACACTTTTGATCTGCTGCTCTATGTGGCTCCTCTGTGCTGCCAGAGCTGGAACTGCTACTACTGGATGGAAATGGACTGCGAGTTGGGCCTGCTCCTATGCTCAGAAAATTCTGGGCTTTGAACCCTGGACTCTACTCACAAGACCCATAGAAACCCGCGAAGTGTTTCCAGAAATCCCGACCCCGGAAACTAGCCACCTTGTGCTTGACACACTGCTCTACTGGGTGAATCGGTTCTCTGGTTGAAAGGCTGGAAAGTGCCTCTAAAATTCTGCCCCAAAACCCTATATCAGTGATCTAGATCTATACGACAAAGATCTTGACAATGACCTTGGCATGGCAGTGGCATCTTGATGTATGGATCATCTCTATGATGACAATATGACATAATGGCAGAATCTCTATGAAAGTTACAATGAAGTATGCAGTGATAAGGGCAATGATGTACTTTGTCTGATATGCTTGCTGCTAGATTGTCCTGGTAGGACTAATATCTTGATGTCTCATGATATTTGTACATTGTATCTCAACCGAACATTTGATGAATATTTAAAGAAGAAGAATTTGGTTGGGCTTTCCCCCTTCTGGAGTTTTCCCTAGTCTCTGACCTAAATCTTGGTGTCTCTATTGTGTATGCTTTTCCTCTGTTGTTCTTCACTGTTATGTTGCATTGTTGATGTAATTGTTCTCTCTACTTAATTTCTAATGAGGATAAGATGTTATGGGGTGAATATATTGAGAAAATGTTGAAAAGTTTAAAATTGCAATTATCTACAATAGAAAACAAACTAACCCTAAAAATTAACACCAATATGCCCTATAACTAGGCTTGATCTGATCTTCCCTATGTTGAAATTCAGCCTCTTCGTCTGCCCATAAATCCGGCTTGGCTAAGATACATTGCCCAGAAAACTGCCCAAAAACGCATATACGAGCTACAGAAAGAGAGAGAGAGAGAGAGATGATCTTCGTCCTTCTTGTCCTTGTCCTTCACTTATTCCCAAAAACTGTATTTCTTGTGAGAGGTTGAATGGAGCCTTCGTGGAGGAGGTCGAATGCCTTTATATAGTGATCTACCTATCCAGAAGGGGTGTCTCTCTTCATTGGGCCGACTTGACTTGAGGGAGTGTCGACTTGACTATTTTGGAGCCAAAAATTCAAAATTCAAATTTCAAAATTTTCTCTTTTAAATCTGACATGAAATGTGAAAATTTACAACCAGTTGCAGTGATAGATTTATTTCTCCTACTTATTATTTCAATAAGTTATTATTCAGAAATCTTCTGGCAAATATCGAAATAAATACTACTGCAACATTCACAACTATATATGCAGAGAAATAAATAGTAGAAAACATAAGCACAAGAATCAATCACATGTACACAGTTATTTTTGGACAATTGTCCCTGGAAAAACCCAATGTGGGAAAACCGGTGCAGCAGATGAGGGTTTTATTAATTCTTCAGCAAATGATATCTTTATAGAGAAAATATTCGGCAGACAAATACTAAACCATCTGAGACTAAATACCCTGCTTGCTCGGACAAATTTTTGATACCTAGATCAGCCCCTACAAGCCCCTGCGTCAGTTTGCGTGATTCCCTGCGCAGTCCCAGTGCTGGACTATGTGAATTTGCGTGGAGACTACATGGGGTCTCTGCGCTGTAGCCTCAAGCTACCTTCAGTGACCCACTACTGCTCTCCGACCCTGATCTCGATCACCCCTGACCTCCTCCTGCTTCTGCAACTTCTCGCCCTGCAACTCTCCCGCTGAGATCAAATTCTACATCAGAATGGATCTCCTTCGGGTACTGAGTGTGTGCCCGACTTATTTTCCAAGTGACCCTCAAGCCTTCTTTTATAATCTTCCTGTTGGAGAACCAACGACCCAGATTAAAAGTTTAATCAATGGTTGAGATTAAATCTTGACTTGATCCATGTTTTCTACAAGATTCACACTCTGACTTATTAATGCCCTTTAATTATTTCCTTTTCCTACGTTTGGACTTAGGGTCTCCATTAAAATAATTAATTATTTTAATAAGTCTTGAACCGAGTGGAATTTCCACAAACTGTTTTTGGGTTCTTTGGAATGTTTCTGTCCAAGCTTCCCTCCAAAGTTTGAGACTTGGAACACTTCTGGATGCTACAAAATTCAACACTCCCTCTTAGCGAGGAAAGCGTTCCAACAATATGCCTGCTGCATGCTGCTCTGATTCTGAAGCACCCTCTACGCTGCTGCCCCCTGTACTGCTACCTTTGACACTACCACTGTCACTTGCTGCATCTGTACCACAGCTCCCTCTGAATCCTTCATTCCTATTGTTGGAAAGGATTCTTCATCATCCCCATCTTCTCTCTAAAGTAGACAAACTTTGTCTTTCCCAAAGCCTTGGTGAGGATGTCTACCACCTGTTCTCCTGTTGGAGTGTACTGCAACTGAACAACTCCACGTTGTACCCAGTCCCTGATTAAGTGACACCAGATGTTAATATGTTTCGACCTATCATGAAACACAGGATTTTCAGAGAGCTTTATACAACTCTGATTATCACATAAAATGTTGGTCGCTTCCATTTTCTCCTTGAGTAGAATTACTAACAATTTCCTAAGCCATATGGCTTCGCACGAAGCTGTGCTGGCTGCCATATACTCTGCTTCTGCTGAACTTAGTGCCACGAAATTCTGTTTCCTACTACACCAGGAAGTCATTCCTTATCCCAGACTGAAACAGTACCCACTAGTACTCTTCCGATCAACTGAACTTCCAGCCCAATCTGCATCAGTAAAACCACTCAACCTGACATCATTTTCACGGGTGTACTTCAATCCAAGCTCGACTGTTCCTCTAAGGTACCTGAGAACATGTTTGGCTGCTGCCCAATGTGCCCTTTTCGGTTCCACCATGAACCGACTTAGGGTGTTAACAACATAACAGATGTTTGGCCTTGTATTTACCAGATACATCAATGACCCTATGAGCTGTCTGTATAGTGTAGGATCAGCTTCATCATCATCGGACGTGTCGATTTTCCTCCAGTTGGTAATCATTGGAGTGGTCATGGGTCTACAATCCTCCATCTAAAATCTCTTCAGAATCTCTGTAGTGTATCTTCCTTGACCAAGGAAGATCTCCCCATTCTGCTACCAAACTTCCAACCCCAGAAAATAGTGCATACGTCCCAGATCCTTCATGTCAAACTCTTCAGCTAATTTCTTCTTGCAATCTGTGATGAGCCTGGATGATCCTGTCAAGAACAGATCATCCACATACAATACCAGTATCAATGGCTCACTCCCTACTCTCAGATAGTAGAGATTTGGTTTTGCATCACTCTTGACAAATCCCATCTTCTGCAGATGGCTGTCAATCCGACCATACCAAGCTCTGGGAGCTTGCTTTAGTCCATATAATGCTTTCTTCAATCTACACACATGAGTTTTCTGATCATGTGTCTCAAAGCCCTCCGGTTGTTCTACATATGCTTCTTCTTCTATCACACCATTCAGGAATGCCGTCTTGACATCTATCTGGTGAATTTCCCATCCCATCTGCGCAACAAGGGATATCACGGACCTGATACATGTTTATCTAGTTACCGGGGTGAAGGTTTCTTCATAGTCTATTCCTTCCTTCTGAGCATACCCCTTAGCCACGAACCTAGCTTTAAATATCTTGATGCTACCGTCTACAACATGCTTGCTCTTATAGATCCACTTGGATCCTACAACAGATCTCTCCTGTGGTCTGGGTACTACTTCCCAGATATCATTTGTCATAATGGAACTGTACTCTTCCACCATTGCATCAAGCCATACCTAGTGTTGAGCAGCTTCCTAGAAACTCGAGGGTTCTCCGAATTGAGCAACCAAGGCTTGGTACGTCTCAGGCTGCTTATGCTGTCTCTTGTCATTTCGGGGATTTCTGACAAAATCCTCTGCATCCTTCAAAATCTGTCAAAGTTCCCTGCTCATTCTTCCACTGGTGGTGGGTGGATTTACCGGCTCTCCTTCTTGCAAATCCTCAGGGGACCCATCCTTTGGATCACTATGCCTTGGAGAGGCAACTGAATTTTTTGTTGCTGGTTGTTGGGGCTGGACCAGAGGCTCTTCCTCTAACTGCGTAGCAGAAGGCTATTCTCGTGATCTTCTGAAGGCTTTCTCCTCCATTAATTTCACATCTCTTCGCACCACTACTTTCCTACTCTCAGGAATGTAGATGCGATAAGCCTTTGCATTCTCGTTGTATCCTACTAAATACCCCCTTTGAGCAGTCATCTCCAACTTATTCCTCTTCTCACTGGGTACGTGACAGTAAGCTGCACTGCCGAAGATCCTAAAGTGACTCACTTTAGGCTTGCTGCCAGTGAAGACACTTTTAGGCATGATCTTTCCCAGTGCAGTGTGAGGAGTTTTGTTTTGAATGTAGACAGTTGTATTACACGCTTCAGCCCATAGGAATTTGGGCATGTCTTGGTCATACAACGTAGTTCTGGTTGCTTCAACAATAGTCTGGTTCTTCCTTTCGGCCCCTCCATTATGTTCCGGATTGTATGGAGCTGTCCATTCTCTTTTGATGCCTTCCCTTGTGCAGAATCTGGTGAATTCTTTGTCTGTGTATTCACCTCCATTATCTGATCGCAATACCTTGATCCGCTTCCCTGTCAGATTTTCCACCAGAGCTTTGAACTCTTTGAATCGACTGAAGACTTCATCCTTGGTCTTCGAGAAGTAGATCCGGGTTTTCCCGGAATGGTCATCAATGAAGGTGACGAAATATTCGGCACCACTAAGAGATCTCGTGGACATCGGTCCGCAGATATCTGAGTGTATTAGATCCAACACACCCTTGGCCCTATTGTTGCTTCTCTGCTATGTTGCCTTGGCATATTTCCCTAATACACACCCCTTGCAGACATCATCCCGTTTGGTGCTTAATTCTGGAACACCTGTGACAGTCTTCTGGAGAGTTCTCAACGCCCCATGATGCAAGTGCCCCATTCTTCTGTGCCATAGCTCATTCAGATCCGTTTCATCTGCACTGCCAACTAGTGCCATTGGGGAATCAAGCTGTAGTTTGTACAACTTGTTGCTTCTTACCCGGATTTGTGCCTTCTTCTTCCAATTGGGGTGCTTTCCGTAAATTCTATTGCCAATAAAGTAGACATCATATCCTCGGTTTTGAAGCTGTGACACTGAGAGTAGATTCATCCCCAAACTCGGCACATGCAGTACATTAGTGGCCCAGATTCTATTCCCCACCTCGGTCTGAAAAACTACGGTACCTTTCCCAATGGGAGTGCACTTGGCTTTATTACCATGGTTATTTTGAAATTCCTCTGCTCTTCTTGGCAGTTAGAAAAACAGTCTCGTATTCCTGTCATGTGAGCAGAGGCTCCACTGTCAATATACCAAACATCTGAGGATGTAGTGCTTGATACACAAGCAAAATCTTCCTCTAATCTGGATGCCAATACAGATACATCGTGATCCATTTGTTTTGTTGTGCTTCTCCCCCCTCCTGGAGGACTGCGTGAACCCTTCTGCGCTGTTGCGTTGGAGAACTACGTAGATCTTCATTCACTGATAGATGCCTCCTCTCTGTTATTATTCTCTGGCTCCGATACCATGTGAAAATTTACAACCAGTTGCAATGATAGATTTATTTCTCCTACTTATTATTTCAATAAGTTATTATTTAGAAATCTTTCGGCAAATATCGAAATAAATACTACTACAACATTCACAGCTATATATGCAGAGAAAAAAACAGTGGAGAACATAAGCACAAGAATCAATCACATGTACACAATTATTTTTGGACAATTGTCCCCGGAAAAACCCAATGTGGGAAAACCAGTGCAGCAGATGAGGGTTTTATCAATTCTTCAGCAAATGATATCTTTACAGAGAAAATATTCGGCACATAAATACTGAACCACCTAAGAGTGAATACCATGCTTACTCGGACAAATTTCTGATACCCAGATCAGCCCCTGCAAGCCCCTGCAACAGTCTGTGTGATTCCCTGCGCAGTCCCAATGCTGGACTGCCTGAATCTGCGTGGAGACTACGTGGAGACTGTGTGGGGTCTCTGCACTGTAGCCTCAAGCTACCTTTAGTGACCCACTGCTACTCTCCGACCCTGATCTCGATCACCCATGACCTCCTCCTACTTCTGCAACTTCTCGCCTTGCAACTCTCCCGCTGAGATCGAATTCTACATCAGAATGGATCTCCTTCGAGTACTGAGTGTGTGCCCGACTTATTTTCCAAGTGAACCTCAAGCCTTCTTTTATAATCTTCCTGTTGGAGAACCAATAGCCCAGATTAAAAGTTTTATCAATGGCTGAGATTAAATCTTGACTTGATTCATGTTTTCTACAAGATTCACACTCTAACTTATTAATGCCCTTTAATTATTTCCTTTTCCTAAGTTTGGACTTAGGGTCTCCATTAAAATAATTAATTATTTTAATAAGTCTTGAACCGAGTGGAATTTCCACAAACTGTTTCTGGGTTCTTGGAATGTTGTTGTCCAAGCCTCCCTGCAAATTTTGAGACTTGGAACACTTCCGGATGCTACAAAATTCAACATGAAAGACATGTCTTATATAAATTCATTCAAGGGCTAACTAATCACAATGACAAGAAGAACATGTCTTACACAATATTTATATATTACAAGGGAAAAAAATATAAATTATGAAGACCGAACATAAATACAAAAATTCAACAAGGAGGACGAGGTTGGGTGATACTGGGGGTGCCTGACTACAATCCTCCCAAGCTCATTAACACGTGAGTCCGAAGGAAAAAAATTCTATCTTGGATATTCACTATTCCCTTCATTCTTTTTTTAGGTCGATTGTCTTGCAGTCTATCAAGATACATTTGGCTAGGATGAAGCTAATTTTTACAGTGACAATTGCACATTATTTTCTTTTCCATTTTAGAAGAGTCTATGATCTTTGATACTTTGCTCATACTCATTTGCAGATGTCCTTGTTTATTTAGGTGAGATTTTGTAATATCCCAAAAGGAATATTTCGGCAAATTTTACAGAAATGTACTTAACCAAATTTTCTCCATCAAATAACCATTTAATTAACAGAAGATTGCCATGTAAAATTAAACATAGAGAATGCATGCTATTTCATAACACCATAAACAAAAGATAATCTCAGCTTCTATTAAGATAGATAAACTGGGGTTACATGCACATACAACCAAAATTGTTGAGATGACGCTGGCCTCCAAGATAATCTGCTGCACTGCTAAGTTGGCCATCTAAACTAAACTGAATTCCATTGCTGAACACGCCTGTTAATTCTGGATGAATTCACCAAGGGGAGATGGGTACTCACCCAATCTCTCTCAATCACCCAAGGGTTTCCGTCCTGGGGCTACCGATGGAGTAGAGAACCGGGTTCTCAATCTCACATGCAAGGATGCAATACTAAATCCAAGATGATCTATAATGGCCCTTCCTCCTCTTTTTATAGATCTGATTGACTCCTCTAGAAGCTTCTATTTTATTATTATTTTAATCATTGAGTACATTTCCCTTAATTAAAATATTCTTTTTAATGTAGGAAAATGGTCAATCGGACACCATGCCTCCTCAGGTCACTGAAAAACACTCTTAGCCATCCCGTCTTGTAGATCTTCTCATTTTGGTTCCAACGAGCTATTACACTAAGGTGTTCTGCCAAGAATTCCTCTTGAAATGCCACCTTAAGCGTAATTAATTGAGTTAGGCCCATTAATAACTCAATTTTCTGAAAGTTGTCGGAATGCAACGAAACGAAAGGCAAACTGTGCGGATGGTGGAATATACCATGAAAATTCCATCGGATCTCATAAGAACTCCTCAAAACCCCTCCAAAAGCCTCCAGGGCCCGTCGATGATGCCAACCTGCACTTGTTACCTGTCTGCCCCCAACTCTGAAAGTCCATCCTAACCATGTCATAAGGAATACCAAAAAAGGAACATTACAGATTTATCTATGTTTGTTCCTTTTGCACAAATCAATATTGTACAAATATTTGATTTTTATTGTTTTAGGTAGATGAATGAGCAATAGAAATTGTATTGATGTGGACAGAGTGTTATGATTTATCTATTAAAAACTTCTGGATAATGAAGGATGTTAGTAAGTGTTAATTTGTGTGTCCTTGTTTATTTAGCTGAGATTTATCTATGCTTGTTCCTTACGGACAAATCTTAACTGTCAAGAGATATTTAATTTTTATTGTTTTAGATAGATGATTGAGCAATAGAAATTGTGTTGATATGGACTCAGTGCTATGATTTATCTAATAAGAACTTGAGAAAGAAGGATGTTAGAGGTGTCAGTCTGTGCATGACAAGTTAGATGTGGTTTCCTATTTATGAAAATTATATAAATTGACATCTTATTGGTTCCAGAAGGAATCAGTGTTTAAAGAGTGTGAGACTTGTCATGGATAGGAGTCTAACATTTGATCCTTATGGCCTTTCAGTTCCAGTATTTGTCTAGTGGCAAACTTGGTCACGGGCATTGGGTTATACCTATTACTTTATGCTATGGTTCATACAATGCCCGTAAAAATGCACTTTTACGTGAAAAGCTTGGAAGCATCAGCTTGTCAGGGATAGTGGATTCCCATAAGGATGCAGGTTCCCAACCAAGCTGGATAAAGCTAAATGTTGGACAGACTGCATTTTATCGTGTACAATATGATGATGAGCTTGCAAAAGGACTAAGGTCTGCGATAGCAGCAGGATATTTGGATGCTACCGATAGGTTTGGTAAGAATTCAACCTATTATGTATGTAATTAAATATGTATACATATTATCAAGTTGATTTTCACAGGCATTTATCAATCCGTAATAACTGGTGATATTAATTTATTTTCAGGCATTTTGGATGACACATATGCATTATGCTCTGCCTGCAAGCAGCCATTATCAGCTTTACTTTCTCTGATGGATGTTTACAGAAAGGAGTTCGACTATTCCGTGCTATCATGCTTAATTGATGTCAGTATTTTTATCTGGGATTTCTCTTATAGAGTAGCTCGAGCAGAATTATTCAAAGTAGATCTTGCGGTATGTTTCATAGATTCTTTATATTGCAGATTGCTTACAAAGTTTCTAGCGTGGTCAATGATTCTATCCCTCAGTCAGCTGCTGATTTTAAACTGTTCACTATCAATCTTCTTCAGTTTGCAGCTGAGTAAGTTTGATTGATATTCTTACTTGTTTATCTTTCATGCATTGATTGCAAATTTAAGTCCAAACAATCAATTTCCTTCACTAGATAACTGGACAGAATATTTGCTTGAAATCTGTGAGTGTTTATGTTGTAGGGGAAGATGGTTTTGTATTGGCTTTCTTAAGTGATTAAAAGTAGGAACTCTAAAAGAATTTATATGATTTAGTTTCAGTATTAGGATAACATGGCTCTCGATTAATATGGATCTGAGTGAGGTACTAAAATGCTCTTTGACAACAGAGGCATATTCTATATATTTTGTGCCTCAGATGGCAAAGCTTTCAATGTTAGCTGAGCTTCAAGATGGTGCCAAGCAATAGCTATTAGACTATTTCCTAATATATTGGGCCACTGTATTTCTTAATCAATGAGCACCCTTATTAATTATGTGGTGATCTCTATTTATCTATCTTTACAGCCATCTTTTCTCGTCTTGTCCCCACACTCAAATGCTAAGGAATTGACTGGGAGCAAATTTTTAAAATGTTAGTGCTTATCAACAAAATAAGCACCACCTGTATAATTTATGCAGCTTGTGAACCTCTGCAACATGGTATAAGAAGAAATTCTCGCCTCTAAATATTTTGTCCAAAAATATGGACTTTTCGGGGAAAATTTAAGAATGCTATATAAAAAAGCTTATGCCAACTAGTTAGAATTGAGAACTTCTACATTCACAATGTTGTAGATATTTGGTCCAAAAGAATGGATTATTCAGGGAAATACTTAGTTCAACATAAAATTCCCTTTTTTTCAAACTCCCTAGAATTAAGACTTTTCACTTTCAATGTGTTGAAGAACACAGTTGAGTGGATTGTTCTCCATAAATTACTTTATCTAGGGATAAAAGTAAAATATTTCATCATATTTCTTGATTTAGGGGTCTAGAATTTGCAAAACAGAATACCAAAGCAGGCAGCCTTTCCGTCAAGTGCTCGTACATGTTGATTGTAATGTTCTCATTTTTGGTATCACCTGCACAGGCTAGAGGGACTTCCGCAGTTAGAGCGTACAGTCACATGTACGCATTGGTGCTACTGGGCTCGGGGGAGCTTTTCGCAGGGAGTTTTTGAGGAGTTTTCATGGTGTCCGGAGGCATTCGCTTGATATACTCCATCATCCCATGGGGCTTGGCTTTTCGTTCGATGCATTCCGATAACTTTCGGAATTTTGAGTTATTTACAGGCTTAACCTACCGATTATGCTCGAAGCTGTGGCATTCCCGGAGGAATATACGATCGAACACCTTAGTGTAATAGCTCATCGGAACTCGGGACGAGGAGACCACACGATGTGACAAAGCAGCGATTTCGTTGACCGAAGGAGGCGTGTAGCCGATATACCCTTTTTCATTAAAAGTGGAATATTTTTATAATATTTTAATAAAAGGGAAAAGTGCTCCACAACAAAATAATAATAATAAAATAATGCTTCTAGAAGGCTTCGAGGGATCTATAAAAGAAAGGAGAGGCCATTGGGAGACATCTTTGGAGTAGATCATTTGCTTGTATATGAGAGGTTTGAGGACGTGGTTCTCTACTTTAGCCGTAGCCCTGCAGACGGAAAACCCCTGGGTATCGGTGTTGGACGAAAAACCCAACTCTCTTGAGGAGACTTCACCTTAGAGTTTTACAGAGTCTAGGTTTGGTGGAGGATCATTCAGATCTTCAACTTGGGCTTCATCAGCCCATGTCTGTCACCGTTGGCTTTTCCGTAGTGGGAGAGGCAAAGTAGCTTCGCTCATAGGTCGGTGACTGTCAGCAGCCTTATCTTGTGGCCGCTTTTCTATCTCAGCATTTTCTGGTCGTATCTATATGTAAACCCTTCTTTATTATCTATAATAAAAGCCGAGATTTTTCTTTCCTCGTTCTATATGGTATCGTTGATTGCGTGTTTCTTGTCTTTAATTATACATGGCAATCTTCTCGTTGAATGAATGATTATTTTACTACAAATTGTGGTATTCAAACATTTTTCTCGTATTTTAGTTAAAATATCCCATCCGGATATTGCTGCTGTTGGTATCGTTTCCGAACTTGCCCCACTTCGTTGGCTTCAAATTTCCAATTACGTATTGTTTAAGGGTTTTGGTGGTGCCAAAAGAAAATTGTTTCATCAAATTCTCGCTTATTTGTGGTGAAATTATCTTGCTATGAATATTCACAAACCATGCTGTGGAGTATTGATGTGGGTTGCAAGAATTATTTTAAGAAGCGTGAAGGATTGCGGTGGGCCATGATTTTGTTTTAAAAATGCACAGATTAATCATTGCCTATTTTTGCAAGGACCGTGAAAGATTATTTGACTGCCGTGAATTGAATTTGTTGTTGGTTTCGGCACACCCATAAGCGTCAATTTAAAGTGGTTGAATTCGTTGGCCAAGTCGTACGTGGCTCGTAAAGGGGGTTGCGTTTTCACAATTTGAGTTGCTTGAGAATTACGTGGCTCAAAAGCCGGTCTATTTCTCTCGAGATGCATTAAGGAAGCAGAATCGGTCGAACACCACGATCGGGACCAGAGCTACGGCAAGACAAATCAAGGGATCGACCGCCATTCTAAGAAGAAGGCACCGTTGAAGTGGTGTCCGCGACGAAGATCTAGGGGCCGGCAACACATCGACTTAATGCAGTAAGTCACAGCGCAATCGCACCGTGCGAAGAGATAGCCGAAATTCGCAGGGAGCCAAGATTGATGAGGTCACCGGGAAGGGCCGAGTCCGATTCTCGTGGTCATCGTCGGCCGCGTGACACTTCATCGTGGCATTGATAAACGCCGAGCAAACAAACTTGTGGAGTCGAGCGGCCGCGTGAAACGTCGCGCCATCGCCGATTAATCGTGCCGTGGCTCCGAACCCACGCCAAATTCTCCAACAACCACGTAAGAAGAGTTGCTACGCGATAGAAATTCCACCGCGTCCATGATGCGACTTGAGTGCTGCCCAGACTCACGCCCGGATATCGTTGATGGTGACCGTTGCGCAGGGAAGCTCTCGTATTGGAGTTACCGCAGAGCGTAGCACAACACGCCGTGCAACACCGTAGCGCGTGTTTGTCGCCAGAATTATCAATCATCCCGGGTGTGGCCGGAGACTTTTCGGTTGAATAAAGGCATAACAGTACCCAAGGCAGCGTGCGTGTGGAGCGAAATACCTTACCCAGAAGGACATTCTCGTTGTGAGTGGTGATCTTGTTCGTGATGTGCCACCGGGGGTCGTAGCAGCCTACACACAGGAGGCATGAGTAAACCGTAATCGCCTTTGTGTACTCCTCCACCGTTGGGCCGTTCGAAGTCGGGTTTCTGGCCGCCGGAAAGTGACAGACAAAGAGGCTCCGGACTTTGTGATATTATTGGGTCGAACCTAGTCGACAATTTTATTGTTTGTAGAGTCGGGACGACAAGCTAAAAGAAGAGTTGCGAAACCCACGTTCTATACTAAAAAATGCGAGACGTATGGAAATTGCCTGTTGATGCACATTTATATGCTCTTAAGAACTATATTGCGTGAGAGTGTTCATGATCAAAGGCCCTAAATCTGGGTAGTATGGGTGCTATTATGATCTGGTGCCATTGGCTATTTGTTTATAGAGATATGAACTCACCAAACAAAGAAGTACAAACGAAGGAACCGTATATGGAAGCGCCTCGCTCGTAAAACAACATTTCACAAAGAAGAAATTCCTAGTAGCCTACATATCCTCCACAACACTCCATGTGATGGCCAATGGTCTACCGGTGATTTTTTTAATTCGTAGCAACAAGATATATGCCGGGGCGGTGATTACCAGGAGGGCGTTTTTACAAACCATGCTTTGTTAGAAGATCATAATAAATCGCAGTTAGCTATCGTACAAGAATAAATTACAGCAATTTGTGTCGTATCACTAAATTGTATGTCATTCGATTTTGAGTATTTACACCGTATATTTATCAAACTATCTCATGTTGCTTCGCGGGGAATTAACTGGCTTATATCAAATTATCATAGTAGGAGGTAATCTGAGTCGTCAAGACTTATCTATAATTGTCATTGCACTATTTCCATATATGTTGTTGAACAATGTTCTCTAAAACACCTCATGAACCAAATAAAGTGATACTACCATGGACTCCAATATACAATGTAGAAACAAAATTCTGAATAAACAGCACTTTTCAAGAGATTTTTGGGTTATCCTTCAAAAGGCCCAAAGATTTGTGGGACAGCTGAACACTCCGTCACAAAATTGCACTTGGGACATCTGAAACACATGAAGATGTCATGGAGAGTTTTGGCCAAACTAGAAGAGTTTGATGAACTCATGTCCGCACAGACTGCGTACGGGAAGAAACCGATTTGGGCTCTAAAGCCTCATGCGTTGTTTCCATACACCAAATTCTGAAGAACCTTGTGAAGGGGTCATACTCACTTTTGCAGCTGTCTTCATGAATATCATGAAATTAACCGCACCTACAGAGCCATATAATGATGATGTTATGAGAAGGATTATGAGGTTGATTGTAGGGACTTTTCGTGATTTGGACAATAGCACAAAGTCTTCTACCTTTGGGAAGAAGCTTGAGATTCTGTGAGTGCTGGCCTGGCACACCAAGATTCTCTATGTCATCATGATTGACCTTGGGTGTGATGACTGGGATGGCAGAGCTGTTCACATGCTTCTTTAGCATTAGGAAACATCATCCCGACATCGTCAGCACACATGTGGCCCATCTTGTCGTCATGTATGAGAGACCATGAGACCATTTGCCGTGTCAGTGGCAGGATTAGGTTGGCCGAGCATTTGGAGGAGAAAGCGGTTGGTCTCGCCTCGTCGCTATGAGTCAGCCCAAGGGCTAGCGAGCAGAACATTGAGTTTCTTGGGAGACGCTGACCAGGACAGAGCGGTCGCGCTTGCCTGGCCGGGGGCAAACAGAAATGAGGCCGAGGAGGAAGGGACTTTGTTTACTGTGTGAAGAACTTTTGGGGGCTCACCTACCGGCGGGGAGATGATGAGGTGGCAAGAGGTAGGACAGTAGACGTTCCCCCGAGAGGTTGGGGACGAGGACTTTTAGGGATGAGTCCATGGACCGCGCGGGAGGATGCTTCTCTCCGGGGAGCGAGAGCACCTACGCAGATGATGACAGGCAGACAAGAGACCGCAGCCGTGTTCTAGTAAAAGGTGGTGAGCATTGTGGACCGTATAGGTGATACCTCGGGTGATGAGTCACTTCAGACATTCAGCCGTAACAACACATGATGGAGCCCTCGAGTCACAGAGACAGGTGTTACCATGGACACGGTGGCACGCATTTCCCCCGTGAGACCCGATGGGCACCCACATTGGAGCTCTATGATGGATATGCGTGCCTAACACTGGGTCAGCCTTTCGAGGAGGAGCACGTACGTGCCGTACACCGGTTGCGCATCCACATCCTCTAGAGACGTTGGAGGTCGATGGGACAGTTCTAACAGTGAGCTAGGGGACGCAGGGAGTTTTACATTCCCGATGAGAGGGATGAGTTGTTGGAGACAGAGCATCCATTCACGACACACGATGAGTACGTACATGTACATACAAGCCACGAGTCGTTAAGACTTCGATGAGTAGTACTCTCCCGTGAGCACATCGATGGGGCTTGGCAGTGACGTGCCTTGCCCACTTTGGCCCACTATAGAGAGAGGGGCTTCCTTCTGGCTGTGCGGTGCCCATCGCAGACAAGGCAGTGGTGCTGGGAGTTGATTACGTGTCAGCAGCACTCGGGCGTGTTCCATGTGTGGTTGTTGCTACATTGGATTCTTCTTCCGTGATGGACTAGTGAGATCGCGAGTTGGTACTCCTCTGATGGTATGGTATTTGTCATGGCTATAAGGAAGGAGTGTGGGCCCTTAGACACAAGAGATGTTGCTGCATTCCATTGGCAAGAGGGGCAACGTTTGTCGTTACTTTCAGGACTTCCTTTCCCATTCTCAGAGAACAGATCGCATGGGATTGAGTTAGGACTTGGATTGGAGAGAGGTGATGAGTTGCATGTATTGGTGGGCAAAGATATGCACACAAAGACAAGACAAACAGGGCTTCCTATACATTGATGCTTGGCCGGTGGGCTTCACCTCGAGAGCACCGCCTATAGCGTAGACAAAGGTGTACCGAGCCGTGGACTTGGGCGATGATCGGCCATGGTGGTACTGGATCCGGGAGGATTGCTCGTTGGATCGACGTAGAGAGATTAGCCTGGGATCCCGCACGCGAGGGGTCTCGTTTCGAGAGGCTGGACATTGGGCTGTGTGCACAAGAACATCTTCGAGAAGGTCGGTATGGGATCCGGCATTGGTTCGAGATGCAGCGGGGCTACCGTAGTGGCCCACATATTTCGACATTGCTTGAGGGTAAGCAATATTAAAGGAGAGGTCCGTAATGTTCCCATTTTTGGTATCACCCGATAGTGGCTAGAGGGACTTCCGTAGTTAGGAGCATGTCACATGTACACATCGTTACCGCGTCTGTGGAGCTTTCGGAGGAGTTTTGAGGAGTTTTCATGGTGTCCGGAGGCATTCGCTTGATATACTCCATCATCCGAGCGCTGGCTTTCGTTCCGATGCATTTCGACAACTTTCGGAATTTTGGAGTTATTTATGGGCTTAACCTCACCGATTATGCTCAAGGTGGCATTCTAGAGGAATATACGATGGAACACCTTAGTGTAATAGCTCATCGAACCCGGACGAGGAGACCCACACGATGGGACAGCTTAGACAAGAGATTTCAAAGTGATCCCGAGGAGGCGTGGTAGCCGATATACTCCTTTCATGGTGTTGGTATCATTTTTATAATATTTTAATAAAAGGAAAAGTGCTCCATAAATAAAATAATAATAAAAATAGCGTTCTTAGAAGGCTTCGAGGGATCTATAAAAGAAAGGAGGAGGCTATTGGGAGACACTGAGTAGACTTGTCGTGTTTGCATATGAGAGGTTTGGAGGATCGTGGTTCTCTATCACCGTAGCTCCCGTGACGGAAAACCCTGGGTGATTTGTGAGTGTTGGACAAAAACCCAACTCTTCGAGGAGACTTCACTTAGAGTTTCATAGATCTTCGTAGTTTGGTGTGAGGATCATTCAGACCTTCAACTTGCTGTCAATTTTCGGCTCAGTGGGTTCGTGTCGACCGTTGTTCTGGAGGGAGAGTGCGTTAGCTTAGTTTGTAGCGCACCGTTCAAAGCAGCCTTATTCGTGCCGCTTTCTATCTTAGCATTTTTCTGGCTGGTCTATATGTAAACCCCTTCTTATTATCTATAATAAAAGCCTAGATTTTCCTTTCTGTCTTTGCACATCGTTGTTTCTTGTCTTTAATTCTACATGGCAATCTTTCGTTGAATGAATGATTATTTACGTTAAATTGTGGTATTCAAAAGATTTTTCTCGTATTTTAGTTAAAATATCCTATCCGGATATTACATATTGTTTGATTTTCATAAACCGTACCAGATAAATTTTTTTTTTAAAACCGATACTACTTCAAATATACAATATTACTTTTTTATACCCTAACTATCAATCAGTTATACATAAAAATATCAACCATTAAGAATAGAGAAGCAGTAGAGATCACAGTAAGCAATAAGATGGGACACCAGAAATTAGGCCAGTGGCCAGGGAAAAACCCAACAATCCTTTCCTTAGAGACTCAAATTCAACAAAAGATATCAAAGTCAATGCTATGGATTGACTGACCACCTAGAGCATCCACCAGGTGTCCAAGTCTGTTGAATTGTGTTTTCATTGATGCCAACATTGTTTTTGAACGGTCTTAATATTTGTCTCAATTGCATCAGTTGGAAGCTCCAAAGGAAGAAGCCCTGAAAAACCCTAGAAGCCCCACACTTGTTTGACTTTTTGAGGCTGAAGATCAATCGGATTGCTCCTTAGACCACCATCATTTGAAGCTCCTCGTCATGCCGAATGCAATGGTATGTGGCACGCCTCGAGAGCCCTCACAATTTGAGAGATATGCTCGTTTCAAGATGAAGCCCCTTCTTTGTGGTCAAAAACCCCGAAGTACGATGTTGCAACATTACATTGGCTGGACTTGTTAAATTTTTCTTAGGGCTATATTGTTCTTTTCTTCGATAATTGCATTTTATTAATTCCATATTAAATTCACCCCATCACATCATAACATTATTCATATTTACATCATTATTCGTAAACCGATGTAGTGTTTAGGCTTCAATACTTTGTACCTTTAAGGGCGTTCAGGGGGTCGCGATGTTTTTAAATTTCATGTAAACATTATATTTTAAAGGAAATGGTGAGGATAATTGGTAAATGTTTCTAAACCGCCCAGAGAGAAAACATGGAGGAATGTGAAGGAGTCGCTTAGTTACTTTAGGGATTTTTGTCTAAAGTTAGAACCCTAATCTTAAGAGTTTGTTGAGTCACAGAGATGAAGCGATTCATTATCTTCTAAGCCAAAAAGGCAGTCAAGTATAGACAGAGTTCGAGCTGTCTGTGGAGAGAGTATAAAAAATATTTGATTTGAAACCGGCTAGAACCGAGAGAGCTTATGTGATTACCCCGACGGGGAGATGGAGGAGGAATTGGTTCCTGTACCCGGGTGGAAGCAGGTGTTCTTGACAGACGAATATTTGAATTTTCATGGCAAATATGAAACTCCGTGATTGACGGGCGTCTTTGGGATTGCTTGAATTGGTCTGTAGCGGCAAGTTTAGTTGTCTGGTGGTTTGTGAACATTGAAAAACTCTGTAAAAGGGTTAGAATTGTGATTCGTACAATCGGACCCGCTTCGGCACCACAGGAGGGCTTGCCAGTATTCTTGGAGACAAGAGACGCATCACTTCCATGATCGATGACGTTAAAAGGGTGTTTGAATAATATTCAATTTGAATTTGCTTAGTGTGGATGTTTTTTAATAAAACTTAAGTTCTATAGATGAGGTCTATCGTACAAGCAGCACCATGGTGGTGAGTTATGGGTGGTGGTGGAAACTCGTGTTTTGGAGTTTGATTTATGAAATGCATGCACAAGAATTTATTTAAGTTTATGTGATAGAGTATATAAGAAGTGCTAGGATGAATTCTCTCTCGTATTGAGAATTGCAACCGTAATTTTCGATTGGTTAAAGTCGCATTAACGTGTTTATCGTATACCGCAGCTTCAGTATGCGGGGAATGGAAGCGTGTTGAATTAAGCAAAAAGATCGTGGGATAGTATGAACAAGAGTTGAAATCGATATTGCCGCAGTTACTTTAATCCTTTGTTTTAGCTCGTTGAAAGAGGGCACAAATACACCGTGCTCTGCGTAACCTTGAGCTGGCGTGGAAGAAACCAATGTCATGTTAAACTTGAACCTTGAAGTCGAAGGAGTGAACAGCAGTGCCGTTGAAATTGTAAGGTTGTGGCATCGCGTAGCTCTTAAGCGTAAGAGGTATTAGAAAAAAACGTGATTCCATTAAGGTTGTTGGACGCGTGGAAAAGTGGTAAAGCAAAAAACCACTTTTATCGCTTTTTGAAGAGTTAAAGTTCTACCGTGCAAAAATCGCGATATTCGTTGTCACCGGGTCTGATTCCGGATTTATAGACCCAACGCCGCCGACTACCGCGATGGGAGAGATTTAAAAGGCATGGACTAAAGTCACGATAAAACCGTATTAATGTGGAAGTTCTGAGTATGTGGGCCCTCGAGCGCATGTTGCGTAAATAGTTGAGGGTTAATGTTAATTAGGATCGGAGTATAGTTGTGGTGTATCTAATAATCTTTATTTTATGGGTTTATACTCCAAATTAAATATTCGGCGAATGATGAAATTCAAAAGGCTCCTTAGCTATTTTTTGGTTGATCAAAGGCTTATTATACTGTAGTCTTAACCTTGAATTAGGTCGCAATATATGTTGAGCATATATGGCTGTGTTGATGATAAACCAACTTTATGAATGAAGTTGTATGCTTCGGGCATATTATATAGTTCGTTGTATGTAGTCTATAGGCTTGGTTGTTAAGATTAACCAGAACTGTAATAATATGTTAGAAGCCCACTTTTTAACATGTTGAGTTACATGTATGAGTGGGGTGCAATATAGTCAACTGAACAAACATTTGTCGGGTTTTGTTAGAAGAACATAATATATTTTATGGGTTTTATAACCTTGATTATAAGAAGCTTCCGCATGTGGTGAAATTGCCCGTATGAAAAGATGGGCTAAATTAAAAATATACAAGAGAGTGTTATTAAGATTATGGCAGCTCGGCATTTATGTGGCATCGTAGCCGTAACAGTTTTTGAAAAATTTAATTTTAAAATGTATATACAGAACACAGTAGGATATATATACAAAGTATGTGATGATGAAAAGAAAGATCGTATTCTAAGATCCGATATATAAAAATATACGTAGTTGCAATAATAAAACATTCTAAAAGCTTCTGATGAATGGTGCTCGAAAACAAGATTAGGCGCAGACCTTGTGTGTAAACCATTTTGGGGTAGGACTTGGTACTGGTGATTAACATTGTGGTTGCGTGCTGATAAAGACAAGGTTTTGATGGTGGTGTTGAACCGTATATCTAATTCAAAGGCTGAGGACAATTGGTAAAGAGTTCCCATGAGAAGGTAAGTTGATTAGTTACTAGCTGACCGCTGAAGAATTGTTTGGTGTAATCGTATTGTGCAATTGAAGAAATCTCAAGAAGGCGCATCACAACCTTTGAGAGCAGTTGATAAAGGAGTCCGAAACAGAGATTCTGAAAAGAAGAAACAGTGTCGAGAATCGTGAGATGTAATTCCTAAACAGTGTTGTTGAATATTAAAGAAGAACGTATGTGTTCTATAGTTGCGTAGTGAAGCCCAGAGGAGAGCAAGGAGAGTTTCTGTGTGATTCCTAAGGGGGACCAGACGGCTAAGAGCCCATCCCAGAGGAAAGGATTGGTGAGGTAAGTTGCACGAGAGTTGGCTGTTGCGCAGGCTTAGTGAAGCCTGGAGTGAAGAACTCATGGAGAAAGATGACCACCCAGCCGTGCGTGATTGCGTATACCCCAAGAGGCCACAATAGAAAGGAGAAAGAAGATGCTAAAGCAATGGTAAGGCAAAGAAATCGACCCAGGCGGTGAAAGATGGAAAGAGGTAGCCCAGATCAGAAGAAGCAGGCAACCGGAAAAGAGTGACAGAGGAAGTTTAGAGTTGGCTGGCTCAAGGAAGAAGAGAGTGAATTGGCAACCAATATAACAGAGGTTGAGGCAAAGGAGATTGCCTTATTAAAAGAGAACCAAGACACCGAGTTGGAGGAAAGAAGCCCCCCCGCTTGCAGCGCAAGAGTACAAGTGAAGAATGGAGATCCCAAGAGATCTTGTGAGACAAGGGGATGAAGACTTTGAGGCAACAAGAAGTTTTGTTCAAGAGCCATGAAAACTGACATTTTGTGTTATTGGACAAACCTAGACCGCCTGGATGATGTAAGGCTCGTGCTTTTTTGAATCCGACAATTGTGAGGTGATTACAAGATTTTCCCGTAGGAAGAGGGACCCGCAGTTCTTGAGTCAAGGATGGAATCAAGATTCCACATGCAGACGAGCCCGAAAGAGAAGTGCTTGAGGAAAGTAACGGGGATCGAAAAGTCTTGCTTTAAACGGCAGTTGTGTATGTTTGCAAAGACTGAAGCAGGTGATATGTTTTAAAATCTTTGGTGTCACGGAGGAAGAGAAATTGAATTTGAAATCTTTTCGCATCAATGTCAAGAGATACTTATATCCTCAAACAGAAGAGCATGAAGACAGTTAAGAGTCTGGAAGAAGACATTCAATAATATTGAGGGCTGAATAAGCACTGCGATGATTTAGCCAAGAGCAAGCATAGGCATAAAAGGTTGCAGGCCCCGAAAGTCTACTCCAATTGAAGTTATTGAATTTTATAGGGAAGTTGGATTTCCAAAGGAGAATTTGGAGAAACAAAGAACTTATTAATATTGCAGAATTACAAAGAAGCAAGATATAACTGTCATGAATGGCAACTGGAGAACGTAGGATACTAGTGGTCGATTCAAATGAAGGAGTTCATTTTGGTGAATCATAGCGATGGGCATTCACAGAAGTGGGGATGATAGAGGGAAGAGAGACTTAGTGACAAGGCCTTGAGAGATGCGCATCAAGACACCACGGGGCCACAAAGGATTTTAAGAAATTTTCAACATGACATCGATGTGTTGTTTTTAAGAGAAAAAGGTATTGACTCCGTAGGTTTTTACAGTCAGATTCCATGTTAATCATACGGCAAAGAAGAACAAGAGATGGAATGGTCGAAATTGAATGAAAGAGAAACTATGTTGGCTAAGAACATAGTGGAGGATCATCATTCTAACATGGTGATTGGAGCAGCGGGAGATAACTCGATAGTCGAAGAGAAAGTTAGTGAGGATTTTCTCTTGAAAGTCTAGAAAACAGATTTTAGAATTGCAAAAAGAAGAGTTGAGACCGGGTCATCAAATGAGGCCATCGGGTCTTGTGGTTTTAAAATTGACAATTTGTTTATGTGTACAAATGTGATGCGTAAGACAATCCATTTCTTGAGTTGTCTTGGGAGATGAAGAATTGTTGCAGAAAGAAAGAAGATGAGACAATTGCAACTTCATATGCAAAAACTTGGTACCGTAGATGACAGAGAAGAATTGGCTTGTCCGAATAGCCAAGGGCAGACTGTGGGGCAGATTTCAAAATCGACACAAAATGAAGGATCAAAATTCTATTCTATTGCAGAGATGAAAAAAGTACGCAGCTTGAAGAACTTGATTTGATCGCTAAAATCAATCAAGGGGGATTGTGCGGCAATTGGTCGAAGATTGCCCAAGAAGAAGAAAAGATACGAAATCGAATTGCAACGGTGTCGAGGATGTGAAACACGCATTTAAGAGGTGGCTGAAACGTTATTGAAACATTTGAAGAAAAGATTACAGACACTGAAGTAAAGATGCCTGAAGCTGTGTAAGAAAAAGGAGCAGATACTAGTTTGCAGAACTTAATTATGCTTACTAGTATACAAAGAAAATTAAATGAGTATGTTACTGCAGGAAGAAAGTTAATTGATGGTTTGTTTTCTAGAAGTAAATTTGTAGATGATGAGCAAGAGAATGTTGCAGAGGGACAGGAAGTTTGGGAGGACGCAACATGGGGGATGACATTTGCAGAAATAAAAATAGTTACAGCAACAATATTGGCAGCAACAGAAATTGGAAGCAGCAGCAGTGGGCAAAGGAATTTCTAGCTAGAAGATAAGTTGGACATAGAGATTGAATGCATCAGAAGACTGATGATGAAGGTGTCTCAGAAGCAGTAGACAGCAGCAAGAAAATAGGAGAAGTTTAGTAAAGGGAAGACAAAAGCAGATTGTGAAAGTATAGCTGGAGGTAATTTGCAGAACAAGATATGGAGACCTGGAGAAGAGCAGTTGGAGGATGATGCAGCTGTTGGAAAGCAGAATAATAGAGTATGGGATCCAGGAGGCAGAGATTAAATACACATGATCAGGAGATCATGATCAATTTGAACCTTGGGAGTCTGATGCAGGGGCATTAGGCTCTAGAAATACTTTGTACTTGTATTAGACCTAGGGGGGTCTTATGTTTTTAAATTCTCATGTAAATATTAGTATTTTGAATAAAATGGTGAGGAATTGTAAATGTTCTCTAACCACTAGAGAACATGAGGAATGTGAAGAGTCAGTTTAGTTACTTTAGGTATTTTTGTCTAAAGTTAGGAACTCTGGAATCTTAAGAGTTTGTTGAGCTGTTAGAGGAGATGAAGCGATTCATTATCTTCTAAGCCAAAAAGGCATTAAGTATAGAGAGTTCAGAGCTGTTCAGGGAGAGAGTAGTGAGAAAAAGGGCCATTTGATTTGAAAACCTGGCCAAAACCGAGAGAGCTTCTGTGGTTGATTTCAATTGTATATATTGAGGAGGAATTTGTTCCCAAATTCTGTGTGAATATATATGTGTTCTTGATGAAGAATATTTGAATTCCTGTGGCAAATATGAAACTCTATGATTGGATCATGCCGGTATAGATTGCTTGAATTAATTGTGGAAGCATAAGTTAGTTATTCAGGGTTTGTGAACATTGAAAAAATCTGTGCAAGGGTTAGAATTGTGATTCTGTACATAATCGGGATCCATTACACCATAGGAGGGCTTACACATATTCTGTGGAGACAGAGGATTTGCAATCATCGATCACTGTAAGGATCGATGACGCAAAAGGGTGTTTGAATAGTATTCAATTTGAATTTGCCGAGTGTGGATGTTTTAATAAACGGAAGTTCTGTAGATGAGGTCTATCATGTCGAGGGAAAAACGCTGTAGCAAGAGTTATGTATGGGTGAAATCCTGTGTTTGGAGTTTGATTTATGAAATGCATGCATAAGAACTATTTTAAGTTTCTGTGATAGAGTATATAAGAAGCGCAGGATGAATTTCTGTATTGAGAATTGCAACTGGTGAATGCCCGATTGGTTAAAGTCGCATTAACGTGTTTATCGTGACACTGAGCTCTGGTATGCGTGGAATGAAGTTAAGTTGAATTCGAAGGCAGAAGATCGTGGATAAAGAACAAAGAGTGAAATCGATGGAGCCACAGAGTTACTTTAACTCTGTTTGAAATGTTGAAAGAGGGCGCAGTGTAATGGAACCGTGCTCTACAGAACCTTGAGTGAAGGCGTGGAAGAACCAGCATTGAACGAAACCGGAGTAACGGAACCTTGAAGCCGGAGGAGCGTTGAACAGTGAAAGCTGTTTTGAAATAGTGAAGGTGGTATTCACATAGCTCCTAAGCGGTAAGAGGTATTAGAAAAAAAAACGCGATTCCATTAGTTGTTGGACGCGTGGAGAAAGTGGTAAAGCAAAAACCACTTTTATCGCGTTTTTTTGAAGAGTTAAAGTTCTGCCGTGCAGAAAACGCGATATTCGTTGTCATCATCCGATCTTGATCGGAGGAGATCCAACGACTGCTGTACCACGCGATGGGAGAGATTTAAAGGGTATGGACTAAAGTTTCGTTAGGGTCCCTATATCACTAGTATAGCCTCTTATTGTTATTATTGTACCCTTGTAACCCCCATTTTGTTATTATTGTGCCCTTAAATTATTATTGTTAGGTCGGCTAAGATTACATTGTGGCCCACTAGGATTACATTATGGCCCCATGGACTCCTATATATAGAAAGGAGGTTTTGTAAATTGTATCATCCAAGAATTGTTCATTTATGTAACGTATTGGAGGTTTCCCCCTCGAAGTGGCTCATTTCTAAGGTGTTGATATCTCTTTTCTTCTATTTTTGGAGCTGGTTACACAACATTTGGTATCAGAGCTTTGGATTCTAGGGTTTCGCCGCTCCAAACAGGTCATCGTGGCATGTTCGCTATAACTTTTTTCCTATGAAGGTTCAGAAGCTGAAATTTTTAGGGTGCAACGAAAAAATCCTGAGGAAGCCCGTGTAAAAAAAAAAATTTCGTAGTTTGGTTCGCTATAATTTCGGAGATATCATCTGTGGAAGTCAGGTATTTTTTCAGGCTCCTAAACAGGTCATCGTGGAATTTGCGCTATAAATTTGTTTCTACGAAGGTTCAGAATCTGAAATTCATATGGTGCGAAGCTGAAATCCTGAGGAAATTCATCAAAAAATTTCAGAGCTTGGTTCGCAATATTTTTAGAGATATGATCTGTGGAAGGTAGTGCTTTTTCAGGCTCCTGAATTTCATCTTAAAGAGGTGATCGTGGGAAACGTTCAATAACTCTCTCTCTGGAGATTGGATTGGAGTGCCGTCAAAATTGGTCGCACGTAAACGGCCTGTAGTTTATTGGCTATCAATTTTAGAGACAAAGGACAAAATAGTGACACGTGGCAAGTCGTACAAGTTCGCTCTACTGAACCAGTCCAGAATTAGGTCATTGTGGGAGATTGGACACAACTTTGTCTTGGAGAATCCAAATCAGGTCAGACCTGTGGCATTTGAAAGAAGCTTCAGAGGGCTACTACAAGGCTGAATTTCAGATATCGAAGATTTTCAATTACAGAGATAATTCAATTTCAATATCGAGCTCCTCAAAGCTAGTAAAAGGTGTGTATTTTTTTTCCGAATTGCATAAGTCTTGTTTGAAGAATCAAGTTGAATTGATTCCAAGGGCATCTTGTAGAATAGATATCAATATTGGATTCTAAAATGGCCCCAAAAAAGAATTCAACACCCATTAAGCCTTCAGAAGGCTCTACTATGACTCATGAAGATGAAGAATTGTAACATGATCTATCAAAATTACAAGAGCAAGTGCAACAAATTTCACTCTCGCAAAGAGCAACAAAAAATGAAATGGAAGTTTTGAAGAAAGGCATGGAAATGAAGATGGACGGTTTGAAGAAAGGCATGGAAGCTAAGATGGATGGCGTGGAAGTGAAGATGGACGGTTTGAAGAAAGGCGTGGAAGCTAAGATGGATGACATGAAAGACAACATGGAAAACATGAAGAATGATCTAAAAGCATACATGGAAGGCTTGATGACAAGCTTAAAACCAGAAATGATTCCTAATGGCGAAAATATAGGAGAAGAACCTCATGATGAGAACAAAATAAATGTTAATCGTGATTTCATAAACTCGAATGTTGGTGGGAAGAACCACCATATTCCAAAAATGGATATGAGGAAGTTTGATGGAAAGGATCCTGTAACATGGATACTACAGATGGAGCAATATCTTGATCTCCATAACGTGCAAAACACACAAAAGGTACGCATTGCAACTTTACATTTAGAACAAAATACATTTGTATGGTATCGATGGCTTTGCTCCCGTAAAAAAATTGTCACTTGGTCAATTTTTACGGAGGAAATGATAGTACATTATGAGGATACAAAGAGCAACACCTTCTTTAGCCAATTGATAAATCTCAAACAAAAGGGTTTAGTGGGGCAGCACATTGAGGACTTCCAAAAATTGAATATAAGGGTAACTAATATTCCAGAAGAACACAGGATTGATCTCTTCTTAGGTACTCTAAAGGATAACATCCAACATGAAGTTCGTGTTTTGGAACCCGATTCATTGGAGAAGGCATTCAGGTTGGCAAGAAAAGTTGAATGTAAAATTATGGTGACAAGGAAGCCTACCTCTCAATTCTATAAAGAAGGAAGTGTTGCTACGCCTAGATTTCCACAACCTACAAGGTTGACACCACAACAATTGGAAGAAAAAAGAGAAAAAGGGCTTTGCTACAGTTGTGATAGAAAATACACTAAAGGTCATAAGTGTGCCGAGAATAAATTATTTTACATAGATTGTGAAGAGGAAGAAGAAAATGAACAAGAAGAGGATATACACCAGGAACCAGCCCTAGAAGAGGAAGAAATGAGTCTGACCATATCGTGTAATGCATTGGTAGGAATTACCACTCCTCAAACTCTCAAGATAGGACATATCAAGAAGAAAAAGGTAATAGTGTTGATTGATTCAGGTAGCACCCATAATTTTATTCATTATAAGGTAGCCAAGGAATTGAATTGTTTCCTATACCCAGCACCAGAATATCAAGTGATGGTTGCAAATGGAGGAACTATAAATTGCTCTGGAAAATGCCATAATATCAAGCTAACCATGGGGGAATATGTATTGACTAGTCCAATGTTTGCCATTCCTATGGGAGGTGCTGATGTTGTACTAGGAGTACAATGGTTACAATCTTTGGGGACGGTAGCTTTTAATTTTCAAGAACTTTTCTTGAAATTTTTTTCAGAAGGAAAGGAAGTCGAATTACGGGGTATTGTGGGGAAGCGAGGAAGGATAATAAGCTCTAATGTCATGACAAAGCTTCTAAAGAAAGAACAGCGAGGCGTAATTGCACATTTATGCTCACTAGAAGTTCCAACATCAAAATCATCTATTTCTGCAGATCTCCAACAAGTCTTGGACAATCATTCCAAGGTGTTTGAAACTCCCAAAGGACTCCCACCTATTCGTGATCATGATCATGCTATTCGTTTGATTCCAGGAAGTGTTCCTCCAAACATCAGGCCTTATAGATATCCTTACTTCCAAAAGAGCGAAATTGAACGTATGATTGCAGAAATGTTAGAGGCGGGTATAATTCAACCCAGTCAAAGTTCTTTCTCTGCTCCTGTAGTATTGGTACACAAGAAGGATGGATCATGGCTAATGTGTCCGGATTATAGGAAGCTCAATAAGCTCACCATTAAAGACAAATTTCCCATTCCTGTGATTGATGAATTATTGGATGAATTACATGGAGCAATTTATTTTACCAAGTTGGATCTTCGTTCAGAATATCATCAAATTAGAATGAAGACTGAAGATATTCCAAAAACAACATTTCGAACTCATGAGGGTCATTATGAATTTTTGGTCATGCCTTTTGGCCTTACCAATGCACCTTCTACATTTCAAGGGTTGATGAATTCCATTTTCAAACCCTTCCTAGAAAATTTGTGCTAGTATTTTTTGATGATATACTAATCTACAGCAGGTCTTGGAAGGATCATGTTGAACATGTTGACAGGGTGCTCAAACTATTGCAGGAGAAACAATTATATGCCAAAAAGTCCAAATGTTTCTTTGGAGTACAAGAGGTGGAATATCTGGGTCATATTGTATCTCACGAGGGTGTTAAAGTGGACCCTAACAAAATTAAAGCCATTAAGGAATGGAAAGTTCCCACAACCATAAAGCAGCTGCGAGGATTTCTCGGGTTAACAGGGTATTATCGCAAGTTTGTTAAGAATTATGGGAGAATAGCAGCACCTCTAACAACATTATTGAAGAAAGATGCATTTTCATGGACTCCTGAAGCAACTAAGGCCTTTGAACGCCTTAAAGAGGCAATGTGCCTAGCACCGGTCTTAGCTACACCAGACTTCACAAAAACCTTTATTGTGGAATGTGATGCCTCAGGAAATGGAATTGGTGCAGTTTTAATGCAGGAAGGAAGACCCATTGCTTTTGAAAGTCATCTAATCAAAGGAAAGTATTTACAGAAACCTATTTATGAGAAGGAAATGTTAGCAATACTACATGCACTAAAGAAATGGCGAACTTACCTAATGGGAAGATACTTCAAGGTAAAAACTGATCATGATAGTCTTAAACACTTTTTGGAACAAAGACTATCTTCAGAAGAGCAGCAAAAATGGGTCACAAAGATGTTGGGTTATGACTTTGAAATAATCTACAAAAAAGGAAATATTAATGTTGTTGCAGATGCACTCTCAAGAAAGAATGAAGAGGTGGAAGCATTGCTTTGTGCCATTTCTATTATCCAACCAGATTGGATAACTGAAGCAAGAGATGAATGGAAGAAGGACAAAGATGTATGGACACTCATTCAAAAGTTGCAGCAAGATCCTAGTACATCCGATACATTTAGTTGGAAAAATGATTCCTTATGGTACAAAGATCGCTTATATCTTTGTAAGAATTCCCAACTAAAACAAAAGATTCTTCTCGAATTGCACACTTCTCCTTTAGGAGGACACTCAGGATTTTTAAAAACTTACCACAGGGTGAAGAAAGAATTTTTTTGGGATGGCCTTAAATCTGATATTCAAAAGTTTGTGGCGGAATGTTTGGTTTGCCAAGAGAATAAAGTGGAAACAAATAAGACCCCGAGACTTCTACAACCTTTATCCATTCCAAGTCAACGTTGGGAGGAGATTTCAATGGATTTTATCACAGGTTTACCTAAGTCCGAAGGAAAGAGTGTCATCATGGTAGTAGTTGATAGAGTTACCAAGTATGCACACTTTTGTGCATTATCTCATCCATTTAAATCAAGTACAGTTGCTACTACATTTATGGATAGAATTCAAAAGCTACATGGAAGCTCAAGGGTTATTGTGAGCGACAGAGATCCCATTTTTACTGGAAATTTTTGGACGGAGTTATTTTCTTGTTTGGGTACTCAATTAGCTCATAGCTCATCTTATCATCCTCAATCTCATGGTCAAACTGAGATAGTAAATAAATGTTTGGAAGGATATCTTCATTGTTTTGTATCTGATAAACAAACACAATGGGTCAAGTGGTTACCTCTTGCTGAATGGAGGTATAACACTTCCTTCCATACTGCAGCAAAAATGACCCCATTTATGGCACTTTATGGATATCATCCACCATCCATCACATCATCTTTAAGGGAAAATTCTAAGGTTCAAGCAGTGGAAGATCACATCGAGCATCAGCAAGAAGTTCTCCAACTCTTAAAGGATAACCTGAATTTGGCACAAAATCGAATGAAACAACAGGCAGATCAACATCGCAGCGAGAGAAGTTTTGATGCAGGAGATTGGGTATTTTTACGGCTACAACCATATAAACAAATGTCCCTCAAGCAAGCTAAGAAGGATAATAAATTATCGCCAAAGTACTATGGTCCCTACAAGGTGTTGCAAAATATTGGTACTATGGCATACAAATTGGAGCTTCCTGCTTCTTCGCGAGTACATCCAGTTTTCCATGTTTCGTGCTTAAAGAAGGTTATAGGTGAAAATATTTCAGTTCAAACAATATTGCCAGAACTTGATGAGGAAGGAAAAATCATATTGGAACCGGAAGCGGTCACGGAAACAAGAACTCGACAACTACGGAATCGATCAATTTCAGAGTATCTCATCAAGTGGAAGAACTTACCCACCGAAGATTCTACATGGAAGGATGAGAATTTTATACAGAAGCACCCAGAGCTACTCAAGCGTTGAGGACAACACTTTTTTGAAGGAGAGGGGCATGTTAGGTCCCTATATTACTAGTATAGCCCCTTATTGTTGTTAGTGTAAACCCCCCTTATTGTTATTATTGTACCCTTGTAAACCCCATATTGTTACTATTGTGCCCTTTAAATTATTATTGTTAGGTCTACTAGATTACATTTGTATCACTAGGATTACATTATGGCCTGCTGGACCTCATAGAAAGGAGGTTTTGTGAATTGTATCATCCAAGAATTGTTCATTTATGTAATGTATTGGAGGTTGCCCCTCAAGTGGCTCATTTCTAAGGCGTTGGATATCTCTTTTCTTCTCTTTTGAGTCAATACACAACCGCT
>CM076582.1:1142412815-1142492815 GCA_034641835.2 Pinus albicaulis
ATTCAATTTTATTTGAGCACATTTCTTTTCCTTGATTTTAAGAGTCCATATCACCTCGGGACTTCACTTTAACTCCTCCATAATTTTCCACCTCTTTTCCACCTCATTTAGCATGTGTGGATATTTATTTTTCTCCATTTATTTAATTTCTGGCTTAATTAATTGCCAGATTTCCCACTAAACTTAGGAAAAGTGGGTTTTGAGGGGTTCAAAACACATTTTTAACCCCTCAAAGTGTGTCATAGTAGAAAGTTGAGCGTGAGAGGTGTAATTTTGATTATTCATACCCCATACAACTTCTCTAGACAACACTTATTACAATTCAATTACAATTTTTATTGCAATTTTCGACTTGTGGGAAATCTAAAAAATTAAAAAATCACTACCTAGACCTAACCAAATTCCACGAAATTTTTTGTGTGAACTAGTATGGTAATATACATTGACTCTAGACACTAGGAGTCACCCAATGCCTCACCATCAAGCCGTACTCCAGCTTTGGGGTAAAATTGAAGGAAAAAACTCAATTAATTATTAACTCCTAGTAGGGAGATGATAATTAACCAAGTAAAAAAAACCTCCCAGAGTAATACTCACTTGTTGGAAAGGTCCCAGGCTACCTAGGCCTGTTACAGACTCAATACTGACTCAAAACTCATCATTACTAGCATCACTTATTACAATTCCCCGTAGGGCGTGGAATCTAGGTACAAGAGAAAATGATAAGAAGTAGAAGTAGAGTTTAAAAACTCTGTTGAACTGATGATATCTAAGAAGTAGAGTTTAAAAACTCTGTTGAACTGATGATATCTGATGATATCTGATGGTACAAATGTCTTCTGGTTCATCCTTGGGCATGGAGTCTTCTCATTATCATCAGGTGCCACTCCAATGGTCAACAGGACTTATGAAAAGAAGAAAAAAATAAATAAAGTGAACATAAGTTGTGGAGATTACCAAAAAAGGAAATCGAACCATGGGAAGAATAAAACCATGGTATAAAATCATAGTGTGAGAGAAATCGAACCATGGTATGAGGAAGGGAAAGCAACAATAAAAGGAAGACTAGAGCCTGATTTTGATTATTTTATTTTGGCATTTCATTTCAAAATTGGAGAGTTTGCTTGAGCTGCTTAGCCAAGTCAACCAGTGTTGTTTAGCACAATGTTAAATTTGGACAACTAGGTCCAAACTCCATGTTGTGATGCTCAGATGAAGATGCCAATATTTTTATTATATTCCTCTTTCGGAGAGGTGCGAGATTGATCTAAAGATCATCTTGATCCGATCAGTAGAACATTTATTTTGAATTAATTCCACTTATGTGCAAGGTCGGCCAGAATTGAAATGTAGGCTTGAAGCCCTAGCATATTTGTCACACACCCTCGGTGATGGATATATATAGGTCAACGTTGGAGGTCATTTTCATCCATCATCATCACACATTCTCTCTCATCATCTGATTGGTTCGATCATCACTTGGAGTCTCTTCTTCTCCACACGTGGGAAACGCAGCAAAAAAGATTTTCTATTTTTCAACGTAGGGTTTTCAGCGCAGATTTGACCAGCATTAACTTCAGTCAACACATGGTCAAACTGACCCTAATCTTCGTCAAAATTCCAATTTCTGCAGTGCGCATTTATTGGCACAGAAATCGAGGTTGACTGTTGAATTTGACCAGGCTGCATTGACTTTTCACTGCTGCTATTTTGCGTTGACCGTTGACTGGGACAGCGTTGACTTTCGTTGACTTTGGGTTGACTGATATAGTTGTCTGAGAGGTTTGTGTGACACTTCTGGTTGGTTGACCGTATTGAGACTTTGTTGGTTGAAGCATCCTGTTGACCGCCATAATGCACCACCACATATATTTTGCTGATTAAGTGTATTTTTGGCTTGTCTTCTGTCGATCTACTGATATGTTCTATCAACATTTTACTTTCTTGTTTATGTGATTGTTGTTTGATATTGGGGATAAAAGTAAAGTTGCATCAAGCATAGAACATCTACGAAAATTTACACAAGGAATCTCCAAGCGGAATTCCACCTTCATTTCGAAGAACTTTGAGTGTCTCCCTACTGAGGTAATTTGGGGAGTCCAATTCAAGATTTTCCACAAAGCTTATTTGCATGTATTCACTCTATCTGTCGCTCCTTCGGCATAGAGGCAATTCTAGTTGCTCATTGAAGGATCAACAATTGTGGTTTGGATTTACAACTATTTTGCAGGGGTTGAGTAGTAGTATTTTGCCAAGCAATGGGGCTAATTTTGGCCGGAAGTTTGATGAAGAAATTTTGGAGGGATTTGGTGTTGATTTTTGGGGTAGCATCGGATGTGCTCTAGATCCGAAACTTTGCGGAGGGGCTAGGAAACATGAGATCTCCAAGACCTAGAAATCGTTTGTAGAAATTCCACCCGGAGCTTAAGTTATTCAAATAATTAATTATTTTAATGGGGACCCTAAGTCTAAGCTTAGGGAAATTAAATAATTAAAGTGAATTAATTTAACATGTGGGTGAGAATGTTCTAAGTGACGAAGATCAAGTCTTTTCTAATTTTAGCTGTCGATTAGGATTAGATCACGGTCGTTCATTCATCAACAGGAAAAGTATAAAGGAAAGGCTTGGGGTCAGTTGGAGAACACACACAGAGACTGAATTTAAAGATTGAATTCTTCTGATGGAGCAGTGCTCAGACGAAGATCAGATCTGAGAAATTCAGTGCAGTGAGGGGCAGTTCGGCAGCAGGATTTTCATCCAAGGCCGAGAATACAATTGCAGAGAGGAAAATCAACACCAGGAGGGACAGCGTAGCTTAGAGAGGGCAACGCAAAGCCAGCAGGGCTCACGCAGGAGTGATGCAGAGCCAGAGAGGGTGAAGCAGTTGCGCTGGGGTTTCTTTGAGGAAGATTGGGTAGCTATCCAACAAATCGATTTATGAGCCGGGAAGGCTCACGGTGAGGGTGACGCAGCCACTAGGAGAGGTGATGCAGTCTCAGCGCAGAGCTAGCTGCAGCCATTGCTGCGCAACACTGGGGACTGCGTAGTCACCTATGGGGTTTCTTCATTCTATCGTTGGATCCACCAAAACATTTGTCTCCGGATAGAGGAACTTCTATTGAGGATTTTCTCTGTTGGGTGAGCCGGATTCGGCACCCTAGATTGTATTCAGAAATCTGCATAATAATATAAGCCCTCAGAACAGTTGCACCGGTTTTCCTGCATTGGGTTTTTCCGAGGACATTTGTCCAAAAAATACGTGTCCTTTGTCTGAATGCTTTACTTATTTTTCAGTACTTGATCTGTATAATTGTGTAGGTTGTAGTGTATTTTCATTAGTATTTTTACTGAAGATTCAGAAAAATAACTTGTAATTTAAATAAGGCAAGTAGGTAATGCAAATCAGATTTACTGCAGTAGGATTTCTAGTTTAGATTGAGATATTTTCACATGGTATCGGAGCGTGTTGCAGATCAAGTAGAGCTGAAGCCATCAACAGAAGACGAAGTAAATTTGCTGCAGGAAGGCAGTTGTCCCGAGTGACAGCGCAGATCCAGAAAGAGGCAAGGAATGGTGTTGCAGTCATCAGAGGGGCTCACACAGAGCCTGTGTCAGCCAGCTAGGGTGACATTGTAGCTGCAGCAGAGGCAGCGCAGTGTTTGTTGGGCCAACGCAGAGATTTTGAGCCTTCATCTTTCCGGTTGTCGTGGCTGGAAGAGCAGTTCATTTTTTCTTCAGCAGTTGCTAGTGGGGCATTATTTATGTTGGTGCAGAACAATGTCTAGTGGGGCAGTGGCAAAGTAAAGGGAAACAGTTCCTCAGAAGACTTCTTGCCAAGAAGTCTAGATCCAGTGTTGATCAACAGCAAAAAGTGATCAGAGAGGACTAATTCAACATCAGTTGGCAAAAGGATTTCTGTGAAGAAAATCAAGATTTAGAGGGAGCTTGTTCCTTCGAGGGTTTCTAGCGTCAAAGAAACCTAGATCCGAGTTTTGCTAGGGCAGCAACAAAAGAGGGAGAAGAGAACCAGTTTGACATTTTTTTTTTAGCAGAGATGGCCGCACATGGACTGAGGGATCAGGACAGGTTAGATGGAGCATCCAACTTTGTCATCTAGAAGGCCAGGATCTTGTCAGTTTTGGATGATCATCGCATCAAGGATCATGTCTTGCATGCAGTTGTTGTCCCTGTTGATGCTGATGCTCTCAAGAAGTACGAAGAGGCTCAAGCGAAGGCAAAACGCATGATCATGGGTGGATTCAAGGATCATATGATCCCACATATTGCCGAGAAGAACACGGCAAGGGAAATGTGGACTGCCTTGACCACGATGTACCAGGGAACTTCCGTCCAGTGGAGGATGTTGCTTGAGAATTAGCTGAGACTGTTTCAGATGCAAAATGGAGAAGAAATTGACCCCTTCCTTATCAGATTGCGAGCGATCCAACATCAATTGGCTTCGGTAGGGGCTACACCAGATGATGGTCTTCTGGTCAGGACTGCCCTGAATGCAGTCACGAAAGACTGGGAAACCTTTGTCCAAGGTATTTTGGGCAGAGCAGCTCTTCCAAACTGGGAGGATAGGTGGGTAGCTCTTCGACAATAAGAGATCAAAGGTTAACAAAGGCGGGAAGCAGCAATACAGGGATCAAGATCAAGAAGGAGGAAGAGGAAGATGTGGCTCTCACATCTAAGGGGCAGCATGGGCAGCAGAGAAGGAAGAAGAAGGACCTCTCGAAGGTCAGATGCTTCAGGTGTGGTGAATTGGGACATTTCGCCACACAATGCCCTCAGAAGAAAAAGGGCAAAGAAGATTCTGATTCGAAGGTTGCTGCAGCAAAGGACAATGACGGGGATGATGACGATGTCGCCATGAGTGCTCATGTGCCTTGAGAGAAGAGGTGGGGTGACGTTGATCTGTAGTTATTTTGAACTTCAGTGGGGGACAGGATCCTTCAGGTGCCCAAACCCTTGGATCACATACAAGCTACAGGAACCCTTAATGACAGTAGCAGGATGACTGGAGTCGGTGCGAAGGATGATGGAGCAACAATGGCAGAGCTAGAACGTTGAATACTAAAGCAGAGGCAGCAACAGCGCAGTGGTTGATGGACTTAAACAACGCAGTGCAGAGCAACAGTAACGCAAAGCATCAGAGGGTCAGCGCAGATTAGCAATAGAGGGAGCTTCAGTATTGAGATGCATCCAAACTGACTTGTATGTCAAGTTTTTGGGTGGATTTTCAGTTGCTTAACTCTCAGCAACTGAGTTGCAGTGTAGCAATTAGCAGTGGCAGTGTTATGGGTAGCATGATGCAGCATTTGAGAGGGAGCTACAGTATAGACGGGGTAGTAAAAAATGGCAGTGTCATGGGCAGCAGTACGGAAGGCAGCAGCACAGTGGATGAGGGGCAGCAGTCGAGCATCAGTAGCACAGAGAACCGATGTTGTGGATCAGGGTAATGCTTCTAGTATTGAAGTATTGCTAGAGCACATTCCTCCCTAAGAGGGAGTGTTGATTTTTGGAGTAGCATCGGATGTGCTCTAGCATCAAAAATTTGTGGAGGGGCTAGGACACATGAGATCTCCAAGACCCAGAAATCATTTGGAGAAATTCCACCATGAGCTAAATTTATTCAAATAATCAATTATTTTAATGGGGACCCTAAGTCTAAACTTAGGGAAATTAAATAATTAAAGTGAATTACTTTAACATGTGGGTGACAATGTTCTAAGTGACAAAGATCAAATCTTTTCTAATCTTAGTCGTCGATTAGAGATTAGATCACGGTCGTTGATTCATCAACAGGAAAAGTATAAAGGAAAGGCTTGGGGTCAGTTGGAGAACACGCAGAGAGACTGAGTTTAGATATTGAATTCTTCTGACGAAGCAGTGCTCGGATGAAGATCAAATCTGAGTAATTCAGTGCAGTGAGGGGCAGTTCGACAGCAGGATTTTCATCCGAGGCTGAGAACATAATTGCAGAGAGGCAGATCAACACAAGGAGGGACAATGCAACTCAGAGAGGTTGACACACAGCCAGTAGGGCTCACGCAGGAGTGACGCAGACCCAGAGAGGGTGATGTTGATTTTGTAACATTGGAAAGTGTTCCAAGTCTCATATTTTGGGAAGACGCTTGGACATCAGTATTCCAGAGAACCCATAAATCGTTTGTGGAAATTCCACTCGGATCATGATTTATTAAAATAATTAATTATTTTAAAGTGATCCCTAAGTCTAATCTTAGGGAAATTAAATAATTAAAGGGTATTAATAAAGCAGAGTGTGAATCTTCTAGAAAATGAAGATCAAGTAATCTTTTAATCTGAGCCATTGATTAAGGATATAATATGGGGTGTTGATTCATCAACGAGAAGACCATAAGAGAAGGCTTGAGGGTCATTTGGAAAGTAAGCCAGCCACATTCTCAGTACCCGAAGGAAATAGATCCTGAAGTAAGAGAATTCGATTTCAGAGGGTGAGGTTGTAGAGGCTGGGTTGCAGAGACAAAAGGAGGGAGAAGTCAGCAGAGACGAAGAGAAGGCAGGTAAAAGATGAAGAGAAGCCAGCGTTGAGCAGCAACACTAGCCCTCCACGCATAGTGATGCAGTCCAGCGCAGTGACTACGCAGAGGGGCCACGTAGAGTGACGCAGAGGGAGGAGAAGTGCCTACTGTGTGTCGAAAATTCTTCCGAGGTGTTCGGAAAATTCATCTCAGGGGTATTTTAAAGATCTGCTCGCCATATATTCTGTAAACGATCTTTTCACTGCTGAAGATTAATATAAACCCTCATCTGCTGCATCGGTTTTCCCACATTGGGTTTTTCCGGGGACAATTGTCCAAAAATAACTATGTTCATGTGGTTTTTTCTATTGCGTTATACATGTTCTATTTGTTCTTCTACTTCAGATTAAAGTGAATTCTACAGTTGTATTTATTTCAAAATTTACCGAAGCATCTGTAAATAACTTATTATAAATAAGTAGGCAAAATAAATCAATCACTGCAGTAGCATTTTCAGATTGAAAATTTCCCATCAATGGAACTAAGATCCGACATAGATGTAGCAACAGCTTGGAAGGGTTCACGCAGTCCTCCAGAACACATGGAGAAATAGAGCGATCATGACATATCAGTTCTGGCATCCAGACTAGAAGAGGATTTTGTTTGTGTGTCAAGCACGGCCTCTCCAGGAGTTTGGTATATTGATAGTGGAGCATTTGCTCACATGACGAGATTTCGAGAATGTTTTTCGATCTACCAAGAAGAGCAGATGAACTTTCAGATCATGATGGGAAACAAGGCCAAGTGTACCCCCATTGGTAGAGGAAACATAATATTTCAGACAGAAGCTGGTAAGAAGCTTCGGGCCACAAACGTATTGCATGTACTGGGATTTGGGATGAACTTACTCTCGGTGTCTCAACTCCAGAACAAGGGTTACGATGTATACTTTATTGGAAATAAAGTTTATGTCAAACATCCTAGCTAGAAAAGAAAGGCACAAATTGGAGTGAGGAGCCATAAACAGTATAAGCTACAGCTCGAGTCTCCAAGGGCACTAATCGGCAGTATAGATGAAAGAGACTTGAATGAATTATGGCACAGAAGAATGGGGCATTTACTGTAGAAATTTCTGAATCATATATCTTATGCAAAAATTATTACTGTTAATCCGGTTAAGCTCCTCCTACTTAAAACAAGTTATCAACTGAATAAATTCAAGTTAACATCGACGCAAAATACATAACAGATCTCTACCAATTCAGATCCAGAATAAGCACATGCACACATTGACAAAGTGACACAGTTATTTCTACACAAATAGTCCTCAGAAAAACCCAAGGTGGGAAAATTGGTCTCTGGCTACTAAAGGTTTCTATTATTAAGAATATTTCTGAATACACAAATCTGGGTTCCAAATCTGGAAAACCCGACAGAGATAACACTAGATCTACAACTCACTGGCTGATATAGGGCCAAAATAATGACTGATCCACACCCTCAAACAAGATTTACAGAACTCAGCCAATATTAGGGCCTAGAAACCCCAACGTTGTCCCTGAAAGGCTCTGCGTCATCCTCTGAAGCCCCTGAAAGCCTCTGCGTCAGCCTTGGATGGCCTCCAAAACCTCAACGCTGCTCCGGAAGGGACTGCGTTACCCCAGACTGGGTGACGCAGTCACTACGCTGCCCCTAAAGGGTCTCTGTGTAACCCCTAAAGGGTTTCCTGAAAATTACGTTGTCCTTGCTGCTGCTGTTGTTGTTGCCTTCCTTTGCGTTGTCCTTGAGCTGATCTCTTCTCTACCTCTTGTGTATTCTAGACCCTGGGATCAGATCATCCCCTTGGTCTAAATTCCCCTCTCTGCAGCTAAAACACTTCCGAGTATTCTTAGCAAGCCCTGCCCTAGAATCTAAGCTTAGCTTCAGTACTCTGCCTCTGTGTGTCTTTACAAATGACCCCAAGCCTTTCCCTTATACTTTTCTCATTGACAAATCAACGACCATGATCAGATCTTGAATCAATGGCTAAGATTAAAAGAAAGCTTGATTCGTGTGACTTAAGACAATTTCATCACATGTTTAATTAAATTCACTTTAATTATTTTTTTCATAAGTTTTAACTTAGGAAATACATTAAAATAATTAATTAATTTAATATCTCCTATACCAGATGAAATTTCCCAAATCCATTTATGGGTCTTGTAGATCAGGTGAACTCTAGTCCCCTCCACAAAGTTTGGGAGCTAGAGCACAACTGATTCTACCCCAAATACACAAAATCTCAACATTTACACCATGGAGCCTTGAAGATCCTCAAGAAGACTGTCATGATAGCTCCAGAACTCAGCACAAGGAAAGATGATGTTTGCAGGGGGTGCGTACTAGGGAAGTATGCCAAGGCAGCATTTCCAAGAAGCAACAGTAGGGCCAAGAGTGTATTGGAGTTGATACACTCAGACATCTGTAGAACAATGTCCACGACTGCTCTCAGTGGTGCAAAGTATTTTGCTACCTTTATTGATGACCATTCCCAGGAAACCTGGATCTACTTTCTCAAAACCAAAGATGAAGTCTTTAAGCGATTCAAAGAATTCAAGGCTTTGGTAGAAAATTTGACCGAAAAGAAGATCAAGAAGCTGGGATAAGATAATGGTGGACAGTATATTGATAAAGACTTCACAAGTTTCTGCGTAAAGGAAGGCATCAAGAGAGAATGGACAACTCCATACAATACAGAGCATAATGGAGTTGCAAAAAGGAAGAACAAGACCATTGTGGAAGCTGCGAGGGCAATGCTATATGACCAAGACATGCCCAAATTTCTGTGGGAAAAAGCCTACAATACAGCAGTGTATGTGCAGAACAGGGTGCCTCATAGAGCATTGGGGAAAGTGACTCCTGAGAGTGTGTTCACTAGCAGCAAGCTTGAGGTGAGCCACATCAAGATATTTGCTAGTATACCGTATTGCCACGTACTCGATGAGAAGAGGAATAAATTGGATCAGACTGTGAAGAAGGGTTATCTTTTGGGATATAGTGAAAATGAGAAGGCATATCGCATCTATATTCCAGAAAACACGAAGATCGTAGTAAGGCGGGACGTGAAATTCATGGAGGAGAGAGCCTTCAGAAGATCCTGGGAAATGGCTACAGATACACAGGTTGAGTAGGATCCTTTAGTACAGCCACAACGGCCTACATAGGATGGCTCGAGTGCCTCTCCACGGAACAAGGATTATGAGTAAAGTTCTTCCGAAGAAGAGAAAGCAGGAGAGCAGGTAAATCCACCCACCACCAATGGAAAAACGAGTAGAGAGCTCCAACAGACTCTAAGGGATGCAGAGGAATTTGTTGGAGCCCCTAGAGATGGGAAGAGGGTACGCAGGCAACCTGACAAGGTACCAAGCACTAGTAGCACAGGTCGGAGAACCCTCTAGTTTTCGGGAGGCAGCTCAATATCAGGTGTGGGTAGATGCCATGGTGGAGGAGTACAGCTCCATCATGACAAACGATGTGTGGGAAGTAGTCCCTAGACCTCATAACAGATCGGTTGTAGGATCAAAATGGATCTACAAGATCAAGTATGCTGCAGATGGCAGCATAGAGAAGTTCAAAGCCAGGGATGTGACTAAGGGGTATGCACAGAAAGAAAGGATCGACTATGAAGAAACCTTCGCCCCTGTAGCTCGGTACACTTCACTCAGATCCGTCATCTCTCTTGCAACGCAGATGGGATGGGAGATTCAACAGATGGATGTCAAGACAACGTTCTTGAATGGGGTGATAGAAGAGGAATTGTACATAGAACAGCCAGAGGGCTTTGAGACACATGAGTAGAAGACTCATGTATGCAGGCTTAAGAAAGCCTTGTACAGACAAAAGCAAGCCCCTAGAGCATGGTATGGGCAAATTGATAGCTACCCGCAGAAGATGGGATTTGTCAAGAGTGACGCAAATCCCAACCTCTACTATCTGAGAGTAGCGGATGAGCCGCTAATTCTGGTATTATATGTAGATGATCTGTTCTTGATTGGATCATCTAAGCTCATCAAAGACTGCAAGGAGAATCTAGCTATCGAATTTGAAATGAAGGATTTGGGGCAGATGCACTATTTTCTTGGTTTGGAGGTCTGGCAGCAGAAGGGAAAAATCTTCTTTGGGCAAGGAAGGTATAGTACAGAGATCTTGAAGAGGTTTCCGATGGAGGACTATAGACCCATAGCTACGCCAATGATTACAAACTGGAAGAAGATAAACACATCCAGGGATGATAAGGCTAACCCTACCTTATATAGGCATCTCATCGGATCATTGATGTACGTGGTCAACACTTGACCAGACATTTGTTATGCAGTGAATACCCTCAGCCAGATCATGGTAGAACCAAGGAGGGCTCACTGGGCAACAACCAAACATGTTCTCAGATATTTGAAGGGGACAGTCGAGTATGGGTTGAAGTACACCAGAGGCAATGAAATCCAGTTGAGTGGGTTCACTGACACAGATTGGGTTGGAAGCTCAGTGGATCGGAAAAGTACCAGTGGGTATTGTTTCAGTCTTGGATCAGCAATGGCTTCCTATTACAGTAGGAAACAAAAATCCGTGGCACTGAGCTCAATCAAGGCTGAATATATGGCAGAAAGCACAGCTTCGTACAGGCCATATGGCTTCGAAAACTGCTCTTGAACTTGCTCAAGAAGAAGATGGAACCGACAAGAATTTTCTGTGATAATCAGAGTTGCATCAAGCTCTCTGAGAATCCTATGTTTCATGATCAGTCGAAGCACATTGAAATTAGGTGCCACTTCATCAGAGAGTTGAGACTATGTCCAACGAGGAGCTGTACAGTTGAAGTGCATTCCTACAAGAGAACAGGTGACAGATATCCTCACAAAGGCTCTGGGTAAGATTAATTTTACTTACTTCAGGGAAAAATGGGGATGGTCAAGAACCCTTTCCAGTGGAGGAATGGGTGGTCTTCAAATTCAGAGGGAGCTGCAGTACGGATGAGGCAGTGGCAAAGGTGGTGTCACAGGCAGCAGTACAGACGGCAGTAGCGCAGAGATGAGGGGCAGTAGCCAAGACATGAGCAGCACAGCGAATGCTTCAGGTCAGAGCAGATACAGTTGGTACCTTGCTGAAACAATTTCCTCGCTAACAGGGAGTGTTGATTTTGTAGCATTTGAAAGTGTTCCAAGTCTCATATTTTGGGAAGAGGCTTGGACATCAGTATTTCAGAGAACCCAAAAATTGTTTGTGGAAATTCTACTCGGATCATGCTTTATTAAAATAATTAATTGTTCTAAAGTGATCCCTAAGTCTAAACTTAGGGAAATTAAATAATTAAAGGGTATTAATAAAGCAGAGTGTGAATCTTCTAGAAAATGAAGATCGAGTCATATTTTAATCTAAGCCATTGATTAAGGATATAATTTGGGCCGTTGATTCATCAACGAGAAGACTATAAGAGAAGGCTTGAGGGTCATTTGGAAAGTAAGACGGGCACATTCTCAGTACCCGAAGGAAATCGATTCCGAAGTAAGAGAATTCGATTTCAGAGGGTGAGATTGTAGAGGCTAGGATGCAGAGACGGAAGGACGAGGGAGAAGTCAGCAGAAACGAAGAGAAGGCAGGCAAAAGACGAAGAGGAGGCAGCGCTGAGCAGTAGCACTGGCCCTCCATGCAGAGTGACACAGTCCAGCGTAGAGGGGCCACGCAGAGTGACGCAGAGGGAGGAGAAGTGCCTACCGTATGTCGGAAATTCTTCCGAGGTGTTTGGAAAATTCATCTCAGGTGTATGCTAAAGATCTGCTCGTCAGATATTATGTAAACGATCTTTTCACTGTTGAAGATTAATATAAACCCTCATCTGTTGCAACTGTTTTCCCACATTGGGTTTTTCCAGAGACAATTGTCCAAAATAACTGTGTTCATGTGGTTGTTTCTATTGTGTTATACATGTTCTATTTGTTATTCTACTTTAGATTAAAGTGAATACTGTAGCTGTATTTATTTCAAAATTTATTGAAGCATCTGTAAATAACTTATTATAAATAGGTAGGCGAAATAAATCAATCACTGCAGTAGCATTTTCAGATTGAAAATTTCACAGGTGGTGCAGTCACTTGAGCAGCTGCACTGGGGTTTCTGTGAGGCAGATTGGGCAACCATCCAGCAAATCGATTTCTGAGCCGGGAAGGCTCATGGAGAGGGTGACGCATCCACTAGGAGAGGCGATGCAGACTCAGCGCAGAGCTAGCTGCAATCATCACTGCGCAGTACTGAGGACTGCGCAGTTACCTGTGGGGTTTCTTCATTCTGCCGCTGGATCCGCCAAAACATCTGTCTCCGGATAGAGGTACTTCTGCCAAGGATTTTCTCTGTTGGATGAGCCGGATTCGACACCCTAGGTTGTATTCAGAAATCTGCATAATAATATAAACCCTCATAACAGTGGCACCGGTTTTCCCGCATTGGGTTTTTCCGGGGACATTTTTCCGAAAAATATGTGTCCTTTGTCTTAATGTTTTACTTATTTTTCAGTACTTGATCTGTATAATTGTGTAGGTTGCAGTGTATTTGCATTAGTATTTTTACTGAAGATTCAGAAAAATAACTTGTAATTTAAATAAGGCAAGTAGGTAATGCAAATCAAATTTACTGCAATATGATTTGTGGTTTAGATTCATAAATTTTCACATTTGGAGGAATTTCCCTTCAGGGAAAATGTGCATTCTTAGAGCAATTTGATTTATGTAGCTCATTGATAGATCGTGAGGGGCTACATGTCGATTTTGGGGTTTCAATGACTAGTGGATTCAGCCCAAGAATTTTCTGGTTTTTCTGGGTTTTGTGAGAGGAGTTTATGGTTAAAATTTCAGAATTTTCCGAGAAATATTCAGGACTGAAATCGTCATTCTTATATCATGGTGAAATGTTGGTTTAGCTGGGATTTTCACACTATTTGAGCATTTTGGGTCACTTGAAATTAGCTCAAAATATTTTGGGGTTTTATTGCTTGGGGTGTGAGGAGCCTTTTTCTAATTTTTCAGAATTTTTGGAGTAGTTTTGAGGGGTAATTTCACAGTTCTTGGGGCCAACGCAGAAGAGAGACTCATCCACTAGAGCTATTTCTTGTCAGGAGAAATAAGGGAAGTGTGGGTGGAGTTGATTGCTACCTTTCAAGAGTGTGTTGGGTGGATTTTGTTGGTGTATTGACAAACAATGTGCTTCAGCAACTTTCGGAGGGCATAGGGCTTTTGGGTGTCGATTTTGGGAGGTCAAAACTAGGCCAAACCATTTATGGGTTTTGGTGGGTTTTGCTTGAGGAGACTAGAAATAATTTTGCATAATTTTCTGAGCACCGGAGGTGGGGTTTCCAGCCATATATTTTCAGCCGATAGTCTAGACTTGCTGGGGACAGCGCAAAGCAATATTTGGGCAATTGATTGCAGTTTTTGGATTATCATTGATTCACCTAGGCTTTGCTTCACTTTCCTTTGAGTGAAGCCCAAGTGCATCCCTTCCATATATTTGTACTCTTGCACCAATTTTATAATAAAATGGCTCAGTTGCTTCCATATTTCTGATTGTTATGGATGTGTTCTAATTGTTTTAAAATTTCTGTGGTGAAAATTGTTGTTTGCTTTGCATATCATTGTTTTTCCTATTTTGGAACATTACAATGGTATCGGAGCATTATCTTGGCCCAGCTGTGGGTAGCCAGTAAGATCATGGAAGATTTAGGTATGTAGGCACAGTGACTAGTGAAAGCGTAGACAAACCCATGGCTCAAGGGAAATTCAGTATCCAGGAATTCTGGGGTGGAATTCGTTGGAACGATGATAGGTTGACCTAGTTGAGGAGGGTGACATACCAAACCCATCCTCTTCCTTACAGTAGAGATACTAGAGGTACACAGACCGTGGGGACGCGACCATCTGCATCATATGGGGAAAGTCGACAGAGCCAGGGACAACTAGAGGGTGAGACCAGGGGGTGCTTTTGCTGGTGGAGACATGGCTATAGATATCAGGAGCCTAAGGAGGAGGTTAAGCATGAGGTTGAGGGCACACCATATTGTGAGGAGCACGTAGATACAGCCAGTGTGACGTAAGAGTCATCCTCGTTGGAGACTCCCTTGACCACTCTGGTTGATATCTTAGTGGACAGAGTAGAGCATACATCAATAGTGCCATCTGTTGATGAGGTGACCGGGGGCGTGTCCAGTGTTTTGGGTGATAGTAGCACACAACAGATGGCGGAGGTGCCAGGAGACGTATCCCCCCTTGATGGCGCAACTGAAGATACAGAGGTATTAGATGATGGTCGTCCGTAGTAGTTCCATCAGTTTCAGGTTGACCTTCTAGCATTAAAAAGGAAGGTCGTGTCAGTGCAAGAGGCTATTATGTAGCAGAACAAGGAGTTGGATGGCATGAGAGCGGTTTGTGCCGAGTCCATGGCCAAATTGACTCACATTGGGGAGCGGTTGGATTCCATAATGGTACAGTTAGAGGAATATACATTGGAGCAGCCTTCTTCAAGCATGCATAGGTAGGGATGACAACACTATTAGGTTACCTCTGCACATTGGGGAGAGAGAGGAAGAGTTGCCTAGACAGATCTCATGTGTTGACCATCATTGTGAGCAACATAAGTTGCGCAAGGCACAACGTTCGCAGGTTGGAGTTGTTGCGTGTACAAGTACAAATGCATTCGACCTTGCCCTTGGGGTTGGATGGCACAAGATTCTGAATTGGTACCCAGTTGAGTGGGATAGAATTATGGAGACGATGGTAGTCGGGAGTAAAACTCAGCGGGATCTTCCGGACATTGGGGATACAGGAGGCCAAGGTTGGCATTGGGATCCAGGAGGAGCTTCCTACCATATACTAGAGATGCAAGATGACAATGGTTTGGATCTAGGTGGGATTCCCCACAACATCATGGATGTGGCTAGTGAGGGCATTCGCAGTGTGACAGATCGAGTGACTGAGCATCCACACACTTTCGGAGTAGCGCAGGGGTTGACGCAGGCTAGCAGAGCTGACGCTATGGGCTTCACAGCAGCGCTGGGGTTTCTGGAGACTGGAAAGGGTTGAGTTTTGTAAATCCCGTTTGAGGGTGTGAATCAGCCAGTTTTTTCTGTCTCGAGAACAGAGGTATAGCTGCAGCTTTATTCCTCTGTCGGGTTAACCAGTTGGTGCCAGATTTGTTGTACTTAGACTCTACTTAATAATAAAACCCTCCAGCAGCCAGAAGACCAGTTTTCCCCCATTGGGTTTTTCCGAGAAGAGTTGTCCAGAAAATCCTATGTGTGTCATTGTGCATGTATTCAATTTAGATCTTTATGCGTAGGTTGTTGATGTATTTACTTCGATGTCAATGTTGAATATTTCATATTAATAACTTAATGTAAGTAGGAGAAGTAAATCTGAAAATGAATAGTTCGGTTTCTGTTTGAGATATTCAGAAATTTTCACATGGTATGAGAGGAATTGCAGATCTAGCCTTGATCTCCTGCAAGAAGACTGAAGAATCTGTGCTAGAGAAAGTAGCAACAGTAGCAGAAAACCGAACCAGAGAAGGCAGCGTAGCAGCAGAAGGAAGCAGAGCCAAGCAGAGGTCAGGGTGATGCAGTCTCCACACAGGCCCACGCACTTACTGTGCAGAGGCAGCGCAGCAGCTGCATTGAGACTGTCTGCTCACATAGAGGCCAGCCAAGGTGACGCAGTCCTAAAGTTGATTGCTGATTCAGAGTGCTGGAAGCCGAGCTGCAAACCTACAGTAGTTGTTGGTGGGGTTAAAATTATGTCGGTGCAGAATTTAGCCTAAGCTAAGTCAAAGAGCAGAAGGAGAACAACTTCCAAGAAGACTTCAAGCCAAAGAAGTCTGAAGATCGATCAGAGGATCGAAGAGAGCTGATTCGTTTTGATTTGGCAGACTTCCAAGAGAGGAAGTCAGTTGTCAGAGGGAGCAGAGGGTGCCTTTCTCGGCAAGGACCCTAGATCCAAGTCTCTAGCATAGAGAGGAGGATTCGCTCAGACACATTTTCTGAGCAGATGGCATCCCATGGACTATGTGATCAAGATAGGTTGGACGGATTGTCCAACTTTGCTATTTGGAACACCAGAATCCTCGTAGTCATGGAGGCATACGACTTGAGGGAGCATGCAAAGAAAGTCTTGGCCACACCAACCGATGCTCTTCTCCTAGCAAAGCATGATGAAGCAGCGCACATGCCAAGTGCTTCATAATGGACGGGGTCAAAGATCATGTGGTTCCACACATAGTCGAGAAGAAAACAGAGCATGAGATGTGGGTAGCTCTAACCACACTATATGAAGGAAGATCCATCCAGAGGAAGATGCTTCTGGAGAATCAGTTGAGGCTATTCATGATGGCCAAAGGAGAGGAGATCAAACCTTTTCTTTCCAGATTACAATTGATCAGGGATCAGCTGACAGGCATGGGGGTGAAGGTGGAGGTCGATGTCATGGTGAGGATTACTCTCAATGCAGTCACATAGGACTGCGAAACTTTTGTCCAAAGTCTCTTGGGCAGAGCAGACCTTCCCAACTGGGACAATAAGTGAGCGATCCTCCGACAAGAAGAAATTTGTCGAATCACCAAGAGATAGTACAACACTGGGTTGAGTAAAGTAAAGAAGGAAGAAGAGGAAGATGCAACCTTCGGATCAAAAAGGCAGCAAGGGAGAAAGAAGCGTGATCTATCGAAGATCAAGTGTTTCCAGTGCGACGAACTAGGACATTTCGCCAGCAATTGTCCTCAGAAGAAAAAGGACAAGGAAACTTCTAGCTCCAAGGCTGTTGTGGCGGATGATGGCTCTGAAGATGACGTAGCCATGAGTGCTCATGAACCACGAAAGTGGGGCGACATGGATCTGTTGAGTAGCTACAGAGTGTTGGTGGGATCCTTGAGTAGCCCAACTCTTAGATCAAATTCGTGCTACGGGAGCCTTAAGACAATAGCAGGACAAGTGAATCAGTGGGTGCAGAGAATCACAGATGGAGCAGAGGCAGAGCTGGATGCTGAGAGGGAGCAGCGCAGTGCAGATGCAACCGCAATGCAGAGGGGATGATGTGACTTCGGCAGCGCAGAGCAGGCTTGCTTACGCAGCGCAAAGGCTTCCGGAGGACAGCGCAGCGCAGCAGCAGCGTAGGGGACTTCAGCGTAAAGGAGGTCTGCTTACGCAGTGCAAAGCTACAGCAGCGCAACAGCCTCCAAGTGACAGCATGGAGTACCAACCTATGGATCTTCAGTGATGAGATGCAAGCCAACTGACTTGTCTATCAAAGATTGGGGAGGAGTTTTCAATTGCTTCTCTCAACAACTAAGTTGCAGTGCAGCAGTTGGAAGCACGACGCACCAGATTAAGAGGGAGTTGCAGTAAAGATGTTGCAGTGGTGGTGGTAGCGTCATGGGCAGTAATACGAGAGAGCAGCAGCAGTGCAGTGATGAAGGGCAGCAGGCCAAGCATCAGTGTAGAGACCCACACTAGAGATCAGTGCAGAACTTCAGGATGAAGTGTTGTGCTAGAGCACATTCCTTGCTAAGAGGGAGTGTTGATATTTTTGGAGTGTTGGGTAGCACCGGATGTGCTCTAGCTCCCAAACTTTGTGGAGGGACTAGACTACATAAGATCTCCAAGACCCAGAAAGCGATTTGAGAAATTCCATCCTATTTAAGAGATATTTAATTAATTAATATTTTTAATTAAGGACCCTAAGTCTAACTTAGGAAAATTAAAAGATTAAAGTTAATTAAATTAAACATGTGATGAAAATGACTTATGTCACACGGATCAAGCTTTCTTTTAATCTTAGTCGTCGATTCAAGATTAGATCACGGTCGTTGGTTTCTCAACAAGAAGAGTATAAAGGAAAGGCTAGGGGTCAATTGGAGGACACACACAATGGCAGAGCACTGAGACTACGCTGAAATTCTAGGGCGTGGTTTGCTAAGAATTTCAGAAGTGTTTCAGCTGTAGCGAGGGGTAGTATTGGCGGAAGGGATGATTTGATACTAGGCCAAGAGTGCGACAAGAGGCAAAGAAACAACAAACTGAGCAACATAGAGAGGGCAGCAGCTACGCAGCGCAGAGGCTACGTAGGCCCAGAAAGGGCAGCACAGAGGCAGCAGGAGGCCAGCAAGGCTGACGTAGGCCCAGCCAAGGTAGCATAACCCAGTTTGGGGTGACGCAAGCCCTTCCTGAGCAGCATAGGGGCTGACGCAGGCTAGCAGAGTTGACGCAGTGGGCTTCAGAGCAATGCTAGGGTTTCTGAAGACTGAAAAGGGCTGAATTCTGTAAATCCCATTTGAGGGTGTGAATCAGTCAGTTTTGTTGTCTCCAGAATAGAGGTATAGCTGCAATTTTATTTCTCTTTCGAGTTAACCAGTTGGTGCCCAGATTTGTTGTACTTAGGCTCTACTTAATAATAAAACCCTCCAGCAGCCAGAAGACCGATTTTCTCGCATTGGATTTTTCCAAGGACAGTTGCCCAGAAAATCATGTGTGTCACTTTGTCATCGTGCATGTATTTAGTTTAGATCTGTATGTGTAGGTTGTGTTATCACTCTGTCATTTCTCAAGGCTAAAGAAAGAAATCACCGAGGTAAACACAAACCAACTTTGGAGTTTAGGATCTAGCCCTCCTAAACTCAGAGAGGGCTCTCTCTGTATGATTTAGCTTTATTTGAAATAGATATTGGGCTAGTTAATGAGTACAGAGTTGGTTTTTGAATTGGTTTGGTGGGAAATGCAGAGGAAGGCCATTGGGCAATGGAGTCAAAGAGGCTCGGGTGATCAATTTACAGAAGTATCATGTTTAAGTGAAACAGGGCAAGGTAGACATTACTACTGGATCCTTTAGATTTGGATGAATGTAATAAAAGAAGAAGAGAGACTCAATCGAAACTAGGGAGCATTTAAGAATTTCCTAATTTGGATATAAGAATAGAGGTTCAATCGAAACTAGGGAGCAATGAAGAATTCCCTAATCTGGATATCAGAAGAAAACATGTAAATTACTAACAATTAAAGGCAGAGTGTATTATCTCAACAAATTTTGCAGTAATACTCCTGTTAGACAATTCAGAATTATGTAATATCCCGTTTCGGGGATATCTCTAAAACACGGCAAACTCCAACCAGAGATGGACTGGGAGGGCATTTACCGGATATGCCGCCTCTGAAAACAGGACGAAATCCAGAGGCTACCTGGCCCTTTCCAGACTCTGTCTAAGAGTGTGAGATAAACACACCAAGTGGTATAGAACTAGAATGCCCGGAAATATATAAAGATAACAGTGCAGCAGACATACAATAGCATAGAAAGAATATACGACAAATCATCCAGAAATATAGAGAGAATGCTAAGCCATTTTATTAAACTAAGAAATATAATGAAGTACAACAGGTGATCAGAGTGATGGCACCTAAACTTGCTCAAGGCAAGTGAAGAAATACTCTCAGAATACACAGGAAATGGCTGCTCTCATGAACTGTGTCCCAGCTGCTGGAAAACTGCCGTGTAGCTGCAGCCTGCTACTGCTAGAATGAACTGAAGACTAGGGGCTGTTCCCCTTGCCGGAATGAGCTGAAAATCTGGAATCCTCCTCTACTCACCAATCTCGGCAAAACCCAGAAACCATATCAAAAATGGCCGACCCCCGAAAAACACCCCCTTGGGGAATTACGCTGGCCTCCAAGGCTCTGCGTAGAGACTGAATAGGAATGAATGAAATGCCGCCTGAAACTCCACCAAAATCCTACCAAAGGCAAAGGCTGACCCTCTGCTCAATCTCCCGGCACAAACCCCTACAAAAATCCCAAACCGGAGCTCCTCCTAGATGGACTGCGTCCTCCCTCTTAATGACTGCGCAGTCTCTCTGAATGCTCAGCTCCACAACCAAACCAAACACCAAAACCTCCCACAAAATGCTGAAGAAAATACCTTGCCTGAGTAGGCACTCGAAGTCCCCTAGGGCTAAGGGCGAGATCTCCGACCAGAGACACTCAACGCACTAAACAATGCTGCAGACAGGCTGAACAGCCAACGTGCTCAAGAAGTCAAAACGACCAGCTCAATATCATCAACAACGAATGAATGAAATGAGGAGGCTCCTCCCTCTTTTATAACGTTGGCCTTCCTCCAAAACCCTAAGGCCTATCTCCTCAACGTAGCCTCCCTCTTGCCACGTCCTCATCCTCATCTGCACAGTCTCTTCTAGAGCATACGTGGGCCCCCTCTCTACGTGGTGCTTGGCCCCCCTTAGCTCCCTTTAAGTCACAACATTGTGCTACTAGGGAGTGTGTTTTATTCCACTAAGTGAGTTAGACCCTCTCCACTCACCTTTTTATTTATTAATAAACTATAGACGGCAAAATTGAGCAAAATTGAATATTCCAATTAGCCACTGCTATTTAGGAATATTACAGTCTCCCCCGGCAAAATGTTGCTTGTCCTCAAGCAACTGAAGTGATTGATGCTGCAAAATCTTCTCACTCTCCCAAGTGGCAACCTCATCCGGCAAATTCTTCCACCTCACCAAGAATTCCCAGACTGTCTTGCTCCATAGCTGCCTCTCCCTGGTATCAATAATAGCCTCTGGCTGCAACACCAAATGCCCCTCATCATCCGTGGGTGGTAGCTCATCTGTCACTGTCACCTGCTGCCCCAGTGCCTTCTTCAGGCATGATACATGAAAAACGTTATGGATCTTGCTGCCTTGGGGCAGCTCCAACTCATATGCAACCTGTCCAATCCTGTCCCTGTATGGCCCGTAGAAGCGAGGCTTGAGCTTTTCAGCTCCCTTCTGCTTCAGTGACGACTGTCGGTATGGCTGTAATCGTAGGTAGACCAAGTCCCCTACCTCAAACTGTCTCTCCACCCTACCTCTATCAGCATACAGCTTCTGCTGGTTTTGTGTTGTAGCCATATTATCCTTGAGAGCTCGGAGAATGTCCTGACTCTCTTGGATCCAAATCTTGGCTCTAGGAGCCTTGCTAGCACCGAACATCACATCAGCAAAAGATAAAGAATGACACCCATACAAAGAATTAAATGGTGACATACCAATGTACATGTGATGTGTCGTGTTATAGCAGTACTCCCCCAGATGCAACCACTTCAGCCATGCTCGCTGCTGCCCACTAACATAGTTACGCAAGTAGCCCTCTGACCACTTGTTAACTATCTCCGTCTGTCCATCCGTTTGTGGGTGATAACTGGTACTCGGTGTCAACTCCGTCCCCACTAACCGGAAAAGCTCCTGCCAAAATCCGCCAATGAAGCAGCTGTCCCTGTCACTGATGATGGTCTTAGGAAGACCATGTAGCCTGAAAACCTCCCTGAAGAACAGCTCGGCCACCTGTGCTACTGTGTAGTGCGCGTATATGGAGAAAAAATGCGCATACTTTGTCAGTCAATCAACGACGACAAAGATACAATCCTTGCCCTGCACCATGGGCAACCCTGTGATGAAGTCCATCAAGATACTCTCCCATTTCCCCTCTGGAATGGGAAGAGGTTGCAACAATCCTGCGGGATGGCTCATCTCCCCCTTGTTCCTCTGGCAAACATCGCACTCCCTGATGTGCTGGAGTACGTCCTCCTTGAGGCCCTTCCATGAGAACCTCTCTCTAATGGCCCTGTAGGTTTTGGTAAACCCCTGATGGCCCGCCAATGGTGAATCATGTGATGCCTGGAGTATCTTTTTCTTGAGCTAAGATCCCTCAATCAAGAAGATCCTGTCCCTGTAGTAGATGATCTCATCGACCACCCTGTACCTGTCATCCGCCACCTGCCCATCCAGAACCTCACATGCAAATCTGTCCTTGGAGTACTCTACTAAAAATCGAGCCCTCCAATCTGTATCCAAGCTCATAAGAGATAACGTGGCTGGTCTACGTGAAAGGGCATCTGCTACCACGTTATTCTTACCCTTGACATACTCAATGTCAAAGTCATATGCTTGGATCTTACTGATCCACTTTTGCTACCTCTCCTGTAGCTGCTTCTGCTCCAAAAAGAACCTGAGACTATTGGGATCAGTCCTCACCCTGAACCTGTTCCCTACCAAATACTGCGGGAATTTGGCCAATGCATGCATAATGGCCAACATCTCCTTATCGTATATAGAATACAACCTCTTGTGCGGAAGGAGCTTCCGGCTCTCAAAGGCTATAGGGTGTCCTCCCTGCATCAATACTACGTCGATCCCCTCTCCCGACGCATCACACTCCAAAACAAATGGCTGCGTAAAATCCGGCAATGCAAGCATTGGGCAGCTACTCATCACCTCTTGAGCCTGTCAAGGCTTGTTGCGCTGTATCTGACCAACTGAATGCCCCCTTCTTCGTCAAATCTGTAAGGGGTGCAGCACGCTATGAGAAACTCTTGAAGAACTTCCTGTAATAAGTACATATGCCAATGAATCCTCGAAGTTCCGTCACGTTCCTCGGCTCCGGCCAATCTCTGATGGCCCTGATCTTCTCCTCATGGACTCTGACTCCGTCCACTCCAATAATGTGACCCAAATACAACATCTCCATCATCCCAAACTCAGACTTGGAGAGCTTAGCATAGCACTGTTGCTCTTCCAAGATATGTAATACTGCCTCTATATGCTGGAGATGCTCCTCCCAAGTCCTGCTATATATGAGTATGTCATCGAAAAAGACCAATACAAACTTCCTCAGATGACTGCGGAAGATATGGTTCATGCAAGACTGAAAAGTAGCTGGGGCATTAGTTAGCCCGAAGGGCATAACCAGAAACTCGAAATGCCCATAATGACACCTGAAGGCGGTCTTGGGAATGTCCTGTTCCCTCACACGAATCTGATGGTACCCTAATCTCAAATCAATCTTTGAGAAGAACTTGGCTCCTCTCAGCTCATCCATCAACTCATCTATCCTGGGTATAGGATCCCTGTTCTTCAAGGTCTTCTTGTTCAGGGCCCTGTAGTCAATACACATCCTCAAAGTGTCGTCCTTCTTCTTCACCAACACCACAGAAGAAGCAAACGAACTCGTGCTCGGTCTAATGTGCCCAAGAGCCAACAACTCTTGGATGGCCCGCTCAATCTCATCCCGATAGGCTTTGGGATGCCTATAGGGGGAAGTAATCACTGCCTGAATGCCCTGCTCAAGCTCAATGGTGTGCTCGAATCCTTGATCCGGTGGCCGACCTGGTGGTATATCCCCAAACACTGCATCATACCTGTCAAGGATGGCCTGTATATCAGGATGAACTGCCTGACCGGTGGTCCCTGCCTCTGATGCCCGCAACTCAACCGCCCACTCTGTCTCCCTTCCGGAAATCTGCCTCCATCCGGTGTGCCGAAACCATCTGACGTGGGTAAGTGTGCATCCCACGGATCTTCTCGTGCTTCCCGGTCTTCTTATCATCCCACTCCATCTCTAAGGCCTCCCAATCCGTAGTGACCTTCCCTAGAGTAATCAACCACTGGACACCCAATACCACATTGGTATCCGGTATGTTGACCACGAAAAAGTGATCGGTCATGGTGTAGGTACCCATCGTCAATGCCAACTCTAGAACATACCCAGCACACTGCATCGTCTGGGCTCCTGGGACCAAAACTGAAAATCCGTCAAAGCTCTCGGTCGGTATACCTCTCCGCTCGACCATCTATGCATCAATGAAGTTGTGGGTTGCCCCACTATCAACCAAGACTGACACTCGCTGGCCACGTATTGTCCTTCGCACGCGCAGCGTCAAGTACTTGGGAACTCCTCGCAATGCTGCAAGGGTCCCTCCTGTGGGTGCAAAAGCTGCACCTCCTGTACCTGGAGGTGGAGGTGGCAACTGATCCTGGGCTGTCTGACTATCTCCTGCCTCCTCCTCCTCCTCCTCATCCTCTTCCCCACTATCCTCGGAGAAGACCTCAATGAAATGTGCTTTGCCAACAGCACACCTATGCCCTAGTGCCCACGGCTCCTGACAAGTAAAGCACAACCGCTTCTTCTTCAGCTCTCTCCAGACTCTGTCTAAGAGTGTGAGATAAACACACCGAGTGGTATAGAACTAGAATGCCCGGAAATATATAAAGATAACAGTGCAGCAGACATACAATAGCATAGAAAGAATATACGACAAATCATCCAGAAAAATAGAGAGAATGCTAAGCCATTTTATTAAACTAAGAAATATAATGAAGTACAATAGGTAATCAGAGTGATGGCACCTAAACTTGCGCAAGGCAAGTGAATAAATACTCTCAGAATACACAGGAAATGGCTGCTCTCATGAACTGCGTCCCAGCTACTGGAAAACTGCCGTGTAGCTGCTACTGTTGGAATGAACTGAAGACTAGGGGCTGTTCCCCTTGCCGGAATGAGCTGAAAATCTGGAATCCTCCTCTACTCACCAATCTCGGCAAAACCCAGAAACCATATCAGAAATGGCCGACCCCCGAAAAACATCCCCTTGGGGAATTACGCTGGCCTCCAAGGCTCTGCGCAGAGGCTGAATAGGAATGAATGAAATGCCGCCTCAAACTCCACCAAAATCCTCCCAAAGGCAAAGGCTGACCCTCTGCTCAATCTCCCGGCACAAACCCCTGCAAAAATCCCAAACCGAAGCTCCTCCTAGATGGACTGTGTCCTCCCTCTCAATGACTGCGCAGTCTCTCTGAATGCTCAGCTCCGCAACCAAAACAAACACCAAAACCTCCCGCAAAATGCTGAAGAAAATACCTTGCCCGAGTAGGCACTCGAAGTCCCCCAGGGCTAAGGGTGAGATCTCTGACCGGAGACACTCAACGCACTAAACAGTGTTGCAGACAGGCTGAACAGCCAACGTGCTCAAGAAGTAAAACGAACAGCTCAATATCATCAACAACGAATGAATGAAATGAGGAGGCTCCTCCCTCTTTTATAACATTGGCCTTCCTCCAAAACCCTAAGGCCTATCTCCTCAACGTAGCCTCCCTCTTGCCACGTCCTCATCCTCATCTGCACAGTCTCTTCTAGAGCATACGTGGGCCCCCTTTCTACGTGGTGCTTGGCCCCCCTTGGCTCCCTTTAAGTCACAACGTTGTGCTACTAGGGAGTGTGTTTTATTCCACTAACTGAGTTAGACCCTCTCCACTCACCTTTTTATTTATTAATAAACTATAGATGGCAAAATTGAGCAAAATCGAATATTCCAATTAGCCACTGCTAATTAGGAATATTACAAATTAAGAAAACAATAAGATGGAAACAAAGGAAAGCACATATACAGTGAGGAAAACTTCACCAATGGATATGGCATGTGAATCCTGAAACAGATGCTCTTTTATTAATGCAAATAGTCACTTAAACTTAGTGAACTGCATCACACTGAATGGTGAGGTTCCTGGATACAAATCCCAACCAACACCCATAATACTTGGAATGATGAAGTATATATAGAGAAATATTACAAACTGATTACAATTTACACTGTCTTAACAGACAATGTATTATTAGCTAAAATTTGAAAAATAAACTCGAACAGAGACCAAACAATAGGCTTGACAGAGTGGACTGATATCCTGGCACTGTTTTGGAGGAAACAGTGGTTGAGTAGGCCTATTGGTAAGGCTTTGCTGTCAGAAATGCTTTGTTGTCTCCTTATTCCATTGTATTATGTTTATGACTGTTTATTGGCTTTTCATCATTTTATTATTGTCATAATATATTTTGGAAAAAAAATATAAATATCCTTTTCCAAAATATTCGATTCAATTCATGAATGAAATTTGTAATCGAAAATTTCAACATAAAAACCATCTTGTATTTCAAATCTGTGTGTAGTTTTCCCTTTCACCTTTTCTCTGTAATTCCACCTGTTAATTCTTTTTATCCCTGTAAAAACCTAGGGATAAATTTCCAAACCATGTGTTGTTTTTTTTTTAGAACCATGGGTTGTTTTCTCTTCTCATCTTTTTTCAAAACCACGTGCAGTTTTGTAAATCCATGGTTAGTAAAATATTTCATTTTGACTTTTTATCCCTGTAAATCAAAAATATCTTTCTTCTCTGTGAAAACTCGTTTACCTGTTTTTCCTCATATATGTAAAACTCGCTTACATGAAGCTCTGTACATGAACCTATGTCAGCAAACTCTTCATCGAATTTTCTCTTGAAATTTACTTGCATCGGTGAATTCCATTTCACCTGTAGCTGTAAAATCGATTCACCCACTTAGCCTTCCATTTCTTATGAATCTCGTTTTACTTCATCTCTTTCAATCCATATAATTTTTATTTCATAGTATTAAGAAATCTCATTCCCGCCACATTTATAAGATTCAAAACCAAAACAGTTAATGGTTTTCGCACGGGGGGCAAGTAGTATGTGGTATTTGGAGGGGGGGGTGCGAGAGCACGTGAAAATGACAGCTGGTAAAACCCGGTAACAATAAACTGCCCATTTTGCACCCTCCCCCCTTGGTTAAATGTCGGATGAGCTGGGGGTTGCGAAACATAATTTTAACCGTTCATTTATTTCTACGAATCTCGAGGCAAATAAAATGAAGGGGGTTTAATTCTTAGTGCAAGGTGGGCCATAGGTTGACTTTGCAAGGGGAAGAGGTAGTATAGGTTTATGGGGAGAAATTAATATAAAGTACAAAATTTATATTAATCGAGTTTTTGCAAATATAAAGAAATTCATGGAATTTTGGGGAGAAATTAATATAAAGTCCAAAACTTTATATTAATAGGGTTTTGTGAAGTAAGGGGTAAAAAAGGGATTTAATTAGTATAAACTTTTGGATTGTTTATATTTAGGATAGAATATTTCTCTGCTCTCCTTCTTTATTAAATATTTGGAGTTCTTAATTCGAGATAAGCATAATGATGCTTTTAGCCAGGTTTGTACCTACCCATTGCTTTTCATTTCTAATATGGGAATCATTTGCAGAAATGAAAAGTATGCACAATATTACATGGTAAAATCATAGCCAATTCAAAATTATGATTCCCTGTAATTATAGGACCCTAATAGCGGCTTCGTTTGGGGATGGCATCTCCTTGTGAGATGTCAAGAACACCGTCGACTAGTGGCCTGATCCATTGGGCCGATCCCAAGCCTGCACATGCTTTGTTATATAATCTCTGTTACTGAAAATATCAAACTGAAATCACAACCTTTTCTGCAAACTGAAATCTGACACATGCTGAACTGAAATCTTATCTGAAACTAAGAAATCAACACTTGCTGGAAAATGGAAACTGAGACTGAAATAAACTTGCTGCTGAAAACAAAATCCAATCAAACTGAAATTCTACCTACTTACTCTAATCAGCTGTACAACTGCTGATTAGGTAAAATGAAACAACGAATGCAACCATTCAAGCATTATATAAATTGATGGATTTTGTTGCATTCACCTGTTTGTGATCAAAACTGAAGTTCTACAACCCAATAGAAACTTGTCAAAAAATATAAATTTGACAAAGAAATATTTAATTTCCTTTGTTGACTCCACAAACTGTACAAAAGGATCTTCCAAGGCATATGCACTAATGTTCAACTGATCCAAGCAACTGTACATCTGTTATGGATGGCCTCCATGCCATGAAACTAAATTGTTATTTTTACCTTTATTTCCCTGCAAAATTAACCTATGATTGTCCTGAGATAATCGCAGATTTTTAGATAAGCTTTGTGATGATATTTCTACTGATGGAAATGTCTGTCTGAAGAGACTTTTATCATCTTGATTCTGAAGCTCATAGTTAGCTAATGGAGAAATATTTTGATTGCATTCATCATCCAACACATTAGCTATTGGATCATGAAAAACTTGGAAGGATTGTTGCAACCTATTACATACGGGTTTCAGTGGGACTTCATAGATTTCTACAGGCTGCTCATCCTTTGCTTTAGAGATATTATAAAAAATTTCCTTTAAAAACTAATAAGCTTCAAAACATAGTGGTATAGAACTTTCCTGCGTCATTTGATCAAGTATTTCAATGGAATTTGATAACTGTAATTGTGAAACTGAAGAATCCTGATCAAGAGTTTCATTGTCTTCTTTGTTGTCAATAACAATCCCTAAAGACTGCTGATTTTTTATTTCATTAAAGTTGTCTCTAATGAACTGAAATGAAGCAAAACAAAGAGGCAAAGGTCCTTCACTTATTTCCAAATTTTCTGCACTTTCTTCTTCACTCCCATAGCTGATATGTATTGGCTGATCACTGTATTCGAGCTGCTGAAACTGAATTTCCTCATCCCACAAACTAGCTACTGATTGTTCTGTAAAGTTAGCTTGAATTTGGAGAACATAATTACCATCACACTGATCATACTTAGGCAAATCATTAAAAGAAGGAATGTCATCAAACATACACATTAGATCAGCAGATTGCTCCTCCACATATTGATCTATAAATCCATTTTCTGATCTATGGTAGTTGGGATTAGCAGGAAAGTGTTTATGGCCAACAACATCTTCTTTTTCTACAATAAGTGGGTCATGGTGATCTTGAACGAAAAATCCATCTTTCATGGTGATCTCTTGTATCATTTCCTCTATTTTACTTACCCAAATGTCAAGTTTTACCTCTGAAGATGTCAGGTGCTCTGCAATGTTGTTCTTCTCTTCTTCTACTTTCAACTTTTCCCTTCTAATTAGCAGATTAACTTCTACATCTATTGCAATGTTCTGCATCTGTTCAAGTGTTGCGGAGTTTCTTTCTCTTAGCTGAAACTCTATTTTCGGATCAAAGGCCTTTGGATAATGCAAGAGAGCTGAGCCAAGAGGAGGTCTTATATTTGCTGGCATTGAATAATAAACTTGACTCAATCTGGCAGAAAATTGTTGTATTGTCTCGTTTGGTTGTCTTTTCAACTGATCATATTCTTCTATATGATCATAAAAAGGTTGACTTTGATTATCCATCTATCAAGGAAAATTTTGACAAACAGATGGAAATTTGAGATGCTTGCAATAGGCAGGTTCTTGAACCAACTCTTTACTTTACTTTTCAAAGAAAGAGAAAAAAGCCTGATACTAACATCATCTTCATCAATCTCAAATAGGTCCAGATAATTCTCAAAACCTTGAATATGTTTTTCGGCAGTGATGTTACCATTTTCTCCATCAAACTTGGGGAGATATTTCTAATAGTTATCAAGGAAATCATGGAGTATAAGAGGTAAGATGAGTGGCTTATATCTATCCGGAACTTTACAAGGTATAGGAATATGTACAAGAATTGTAAGATTAGTCTTGATTACTTGAGGCTTATCAATCGAAATATGATCATCATAAGTTTCAGAAGAAAGTTGCTCAAAGGGATAAGGAGAATTTACATTTACAATCTTCAAAGGAAAGTAATTAAATACTAGTCTAAGATCTTTTCTAAAATACAATATACATTGAAAAACATTCTTGATGAGAAAGAACATGATGTCTTGGATTATAATCCAAGTTCGAAACCTAATCTTCCCATGTTGTTCTTTCAGGTTCATTCCTCTAGTGGAGTCTTGGATTTGATTTTGAAATTGATTTGGAGTCGCCAGGTGGATGATTTTAGCCTTTGTGTGTCTGATCACTGTCCACCATCATAGATCAGATCTGATCCTTGTATAATCTTTCTGAAGAAGATGTTTGTTCCCCAGTCAAGTCGCCATTATGTTATCACTCTGTAATTTCTCAAGGCTAAAGAAATAAATCACCGAGGTAACCACAAACCTACTTTGGAGTTTAGGATCTAGACCTCCTAAATTCAAAGAGGGCTCTCTCTGTATGATTTAGCTTTATTTGAAATAGATATTAAGCTAGTTAATAAGTACAGAGTTGGTTTTTGAATTGGTTTGGTTGGAAATGCAAAGGAAGGCCATTGGGCAATGGAGTCAAAGAGGCTCGGGTGATCAATTTGCAGAAGTATCATGTTTAAGTGAAACAGGGCAAGGTAGACATTACTACTGGATCCTTTAGATTTGGATGAAATGTAATAAAAGAAGAAGAGAGACTCAATCGAAACTTGGGAGCATTTAAGAATTCCCTAATCTGGATATAAGAATAGAGGTTCAATCGAAACTAGGGAGCAATGAAGAATTCGCTAATTTGGATATTAGAAGAAAACATGTAAATTACTAACAGTTAAAGGCAGAGTGTATGATCTCAACAAATTCTACAGTAATACTCCTGTTAGACAATTCAGAATTAAGAAAACAATAAGATGGAAACAAAGGAAAGCATATATACAGTGATGAAAACTTCACCAATGGATATGGAACATGAATCCTGAAACAGCTGCTCTTTTATTAATGCAAATAGTCACTTAAACTTAGTGAACTGCATCACACCGAATGGTGAGGTTCCTAGTTGCAAATCCCAACCAACACCCATAATATTTCGAATGATGAAGTATATATAAAGAAATATTACAAACTGATTACAATTTACACTATCTCAACAAACAGTGTATTATTAGCTAAAATTTGAAAAATAAACTCTAACAGAGACCGGACAATAGGCTTGACAGAGTGGAATGATATCCTGGCATTTTTTTGGAGGAAACAGTTGTTGAGTAGGCCTATTGGTAAGGCTTTGCTGTCAGAAATGCTTTGCTGTCTCCTTATTTCACTGTATTCTGTTTATGACTGTTTATTGGCTTTTCATCATTTTATTATTGTCATAATATATTTTGGAAAAAAATATAAATATCCTTTTCCAAAATATTCGATTAAATTCATGAATGAAATTCATAATCGAAAATTTCAACATAAAAACCATCCTGTATTTCAAATCTATGTGTAGTTTTCCTTTTCACCTTTTCTCTGTAATTCCACCTGTTAATTCCTTTTATCCCTGTAAAAACCTGGGGATAAATTTCCAAACCATGTGTTGTTTTTTTTTTAGAAACCATGGTTTGTTTTCTCTTCTCATCTTTTTACAAAACCAAGTGTAGTTTTGTAAATCCATGGTTAGTAAAATATTTCATTTTGACTTTTGATCCCTGTAAATCAAAAATATCTTTCTTCTCTATGAAAACTCATTTACCTGTTTTTCCTCATATATGTAAAACTCGCTTACATGAAGCTCTGTACATGAACCTATGTCTGCAAACTCTTCATCGAATTTTCTCTTGAAATTTACTTGCATCAGTGAATTCCGTTTCACCTATAGTTGTAAAATCAATTCACCCACTTAGCCTTCTATTTCTTATGAATCTCGTTTTACTTCATCTCTTTCCATCCATATAATTTTTATTTCATAGTATTAAGAAATCTCATCCCCGCCACATTTATAAGATTCAAAACCAAAACAGTAAATGGTTTTCGCACGGGGGGCAAGTAGTATGTGGTATTTGGAGGGGGGGGTGTGAGAGCACGTGAAAATGACAGCTGGTAAAACCCGGTAATATAAACTGCCCATTTCGCACCCTCCCCCCTTGGTTAAATGTCGGATGAGTTGGGGGTGCGAAACATAATTTTAACCGTTCATTTATTTCTATGAATCTCGAGGCAAATAAAATGAAGGGAGATTAATTCTTAGTGCAGGGTTGGCCATAGGTTGACTTTGCAGGGGGGAGAGGTAGTATAGGTTTGCGGGGGGAAATTAATATAAAGTACAAAATTTATATTAATCGGGTTTTTGCAAAAATAAAGAAACTCATGGAATTTTGGGGAGAAATTAATTGGGTTTTGTGAAGTAAAGGGTAAAACAGGGATTTAATTAGTATAAACTTTTGGATAGTTTATACTTAGGATAGAATATTTCTCTGCTCTCCTTCTTTATTAAATATTTAGAATTCTTAATTCGAGATAAGCGTAATGATGCTTTTAGCCAGGTTTGTACCTACCCATTGCTTTTCATTTCTAATAAGGGAATCATTTGCGGAAATGCAAAGTATGCACAACATTACATGGTAAAATCATAGCCAATTCAAAATTACTATTCCCTATAATTATAGGACCCTAACAAGTTGTTGATGTATTTACTTCAATGTTAATGCTGAATATTTCATATTAATAACATAATGTAAGTAGGAGAAGTAAATCTGAAAATTAATAGTAGGGTGTCTGTTTGAGATATTCAGAAATTTTCACAAAAACAAGTAGGTAATACAAATAAGATAATTGCAGTAGGGTTTCTGTATGTAAGATTCAGAAATTTTCACAGGAAAAACCCCTATCTAGGGGAAAACCTTGTCAACAACTCTTCCTTCAGTAGTTTCACAAGATAATCCGAGACTCCTTGACCTAGACACAGACTTCCTCCAATCACCAAGTCAGCCCTCACTTCTTCTGCAGATGATAACTTTCCAGCAACTTCGACCTAGCAGCGGCAACAGAACTTCGACCTTGATGCAGAAGAAACTTCAACGTTGAAGCAGTAGCACTTCAACATCCCAACAGTAGAACTTCGACCTTCCAGCAATAGCCCAATAACTTAGCACAATTGAGAGAGAGATAGCCCAAAACTTCGATTTAGCCTTTTCCTGCAATTCTCTTCCTTCTTCTGCAACTTTGCACTTTTCTGCTTCTCCTTCATCAGTATCGAACTTGAGTGAGTGATCCACAAAATGATTTGAACTGCACTTTATATATAGCCTTTTATGTGGGTCGAATTGCCCTAATGTAAGCCGACTTCATCAAGTGAGGGCCGACTTGGTGTGGAGGTGACAAATGACCTATTTGACTCAATAATAATTATTTTTACATGATTCAAAAGCCCAAAAAGGGTCTCATAAAATGGACAATGACTCTAAAGACTCAATATAAAACCTAGAAGTCCTCAATGAGGACTTTGACCTAAAACATGACGACCCAAGCATGAAACCCATGCTTTAATAAGTCATAATAATAATAATAATAATTTATTTTTCTTTCTTTTGATAAATACATTTTATTATGACTCAAATACAATTATGAAGACCGAACCTAGTTACATTCTTCAACACTTTAAACTTCAGCATTGAACTTCTTCCATTTTAATCCACAATTTACAAAATTCACAAATAGAAACTAGTATCAAGGCGTTACGGGAAAAATTTCTTCATGCAGCACGACCATGTATAACACCTTTACAATCCAAACACCATGAATTAGCTCCATCTATGACTCCTTTTCAAGCAAAGACAGTTTCATAAAAAGGTACTGAATGTGACAGCAGTTCTGGAAATGAACAAGCATAATATGCCTCACAATTTCTGGATAAAGTCAAACACAAGAATGATGTTCCTTATGCACATTCTACTTAAACACATTAATAAAGGTACCACCAAACAAAATGACACTTTACCTCAATAGGATGTGACTCAACAAGCCCATCCAATCTAAAAGCCCCCACTGTTGCATTAATAAATTGAGTCCATATTTTCCACTCAGGAAATAGGTAATCCACTGCCAAATAGCTAATCTGCAATTTCAGAAGATGCATAATCCATGTAAGAACATAGTACTGGTAGAACTTCCTCTGAAAAAGACCTATAGGATCAGTTAAACTTGCTAGTAATGCAACATCTCTGAGACATGCTACAGACCAGCTGTTACACTTAGAGAATCAGCAAAATTATATGATAAATTGAACCAAAAGGAAAGATTTGGAAAAATTACCCAAGTCGCAAACCCCTCATTCAGCCATAGGTGAGTCCACCATTCCATTGTAACCAAATTTCCGAACCACTGGTGGGCTAATTCATGTGTCACGGTAAGTGCAACCTAGAAAAGTAAAACAGGAACTTTAGTGAACACTTAGCACAAATTTTGAAGAATCTGAGCAAAGACAGCAAGAATTAATCGTAAACATAATTGGCTTATCAGGTCACTATGTATAATGGTGAAAACTTCCCCACAAGCAACCGAACAACAAAAGCTAGGCCACTAATGCAATGAATCATGCCAAAAGACAAACTAGGAAATTGCACAATTGCCAAAGACCACAGTGTATTAATGCTATTGTACGTAGCAGTCACATTAAACTATTTGTGGTTACCTGTTGGACATAATAAAATTATTTTATCTTATTTACCTGTAGAAGTCTCAGCGTAACATATGGAATAACTTCTTAAAACACTAGATTTAAGCACTAAGAATTCAAATATATCTACTCAACAGTCGTCCAAATGTTTATAACATATATGATATATCTAAAGCACTTTCATGTGAGACCGATCTAGTGCATTTAACATTTTGTCCTGATAAATATTAGCATCTTTTGACCTTTCATAGAGCCAACTAAAGATGTAATACAACGAATGCCATCAGAACCGGTAAGAGAGTATAATTTCATTTCCATGTACCATATTAGAATAATCAAAGAGTCCAATCTTGCTGATAGTGTAATTCCAAAATGATTTCCATCATTGCCTTCAAATATAAGTATATTCCATGAATTCTTAATTTTCATTAAGCATATATGGTGCCACAGCATGCAACTTCGCAAACTTTATTGCTTTGTCCATCTAAAATTTAATGCACTCTTGAATGTCAGTCTTGATTTTATCATTTTCCCTGTAATCCTTTGAACATTTTTGTGATCCTAGTATTTTCCTTTATCTAAGGCAAGGTATTTATACTCTTTCCAGGAAACTATTTAGTGGCATGTTTGCTCCAGTACACCAATCAGGATTTGCATGTATTTCAGGATTGTCTTCCTTTGCAGTACAATTCTAAAATTTCTTAAATGCATGTCTAAAAACGTATCTAACATAGCATACCATGGAACTTATCTATTCTCTTGCAGAAATGATTATTCAATAATGATACATAATATGGAAGCATTTCCCAAAAAAACATCTAATATAATTCCTTTCATTGGACTAAACAAGTTACCTTATTTGTTTATCCCATTCTAGCAATCATTTACATAGAAGATGAGAAAAACATGTACCCATTGCTTACTAGCAGCCGAAGAATTCTTCTCGTCATATAGCAAACTAATTTCCCGATATGTAACCAGACCATAGTTCTCCATTGCCCCAGCAGAAAAATCAGGTATAGCAACCATATCCAGCTTTGGCAGGGGGTAAGGAGTCCCAAAATATCTATTAAGAATTTGAGGAAAATAATGAGGAAGCATAAAACACTACAGAAATATGTTGCAAAAAAGAGCTTATCCTTATCTGAGGTAACTTTCTACACACTGATTCAAAAATGATTAAATTGAAACAGTAATCAAGTTGACAATGAAATTTGATTCTGAATTGGCATTCGCTGCATTGTTAACAGGCTATCAAATGATAAATCATTATCAAGACAAAAGAAAGCATCCACTTTATTCATGAAAGAAAATACTCCCTGAGACTTTCATTGTACTACATGAAATTGATTCTCCTTCCTGCCCCCCCCACCCTCTCACATTATGTCCAAGCCCTTTTGAAGAACCTTACTAGGATATGCCTCTAATACAAGTGTGACAGTAGTCAACTAGAAACTACAGACTTATTTAAAGAGGGTGCCATTCAGTCAATGATTCCAAGATAAAACAAGCTGTCACTATCTATGTATACGCAGAATAATGAGTAGACAACTAATGGAATCGAGATATTGTTAGTTTCTATAGCATCGGATGTGTTATGGAATCGAGATATTGTTAGTTTCTATAGCATCGGATGTGTTCTAGCCACGAAATTTGGTGGAGAGGCTAGAATACATGAGATCTCCAAAACCCAGAAATTGTTTCTGGAAATTCCACCTAGAGATGGCTTAATTAGATTATTAACCAGTTTTTAAATATTTCCTAAGTCTAAGCTTAGGGAATATGGTTAATTAATCAGAATTAATTAATTCAAGAAACGAATCATCTAGAAACTCACACAAATCGACTCCAAGATGATCATAGCCGTTGATTAAGTTTTAATTTTGGTCGTTGGTGCTCCAACAGTGGATTTTAAGAGGAAGTCGATGGGCACTTGGAGAATACACACCAAATACACCAGAAGTTCGATTTCCAAAGAGCAATAACAATTGTTGGAGAGCCAGAGATTGAAGCAGTGAGTGAGTGGCAGGGGCAGTGAGGTTGGAGGAAGATTTCTAGATCCAGCGAGTGCATTTGCAGAGAGGCATAAGAGCCACAGTGACGCTAACACAGGGACTGTGAAGTAGCCTCTAAAGGCAATTCAATTTGCAGATTCGGGAAGTCGTTTTAGTGTTCCAGTGGCAGAAGAATTTTGCAAAGGTCGGCAGAAGCGTTTCCAAAGTCAGTGGCAGACAAAAGAAACAACTCAGATTGAGATCTAGGCCGTATGATTTAGAGCCTGCGTAGAGCCCACGCAGAGGGTGACGCAAGGCAATTCGTAGATGGTTTTAGAGGCCAGTCTTCAGTGTCGGATTTTCCTGTGGGATGAGGAAAATTCCTCACTAGATTTTTTCCAATATTTTTCTCTGTAAGATTGCTAGATTCGGCATCCAGATTACTGTACTCATAATTTCTCACTGTTGTTTAATAATAAAACCCTTAGTTGCTGCACCAGTTTTCCCAAGTTGAGTTTTTCTGGAGACAACTGTCCAAAAATAAGGGTGTCATTTTTATGTGTGTGTGTGTGCTAGATTTTCTCAGATTCCAGTGCTATTATTTTCTGCAGAATTTTATTTGTGAAGGCTTCAGTGTGTTTAATTCGATGTTGTCGTAGCAATAAACAGAATAGTTAATTTATTAGTTAGAAGAATTAATACCAATCGCTGCAATAGGATTTCATTTTTATGAAATTTTAACATGGTATCAAAGCGTAAGTGATCAGCTGGGAAGCTCAGAAGCAGAAAAGAGAATTTCGCTATTCAGAAGCAGCAGCAAGTCGAAATTATCAGAGGTTGCATAGTACCTAGACAGGTAGGCCTAATTGTTGTGGCAAGGGTTCGATTTTCAGTTGCAGGTTGGCAAAAAAGTCGAGTTGCCTGGGATAGTGATTCTCGCAGTCAAAGGGAGGAGCAGCAGCTCAAATTTTCGCTTAGCAGATTCCTAGTTGGACGCAGAGGGGTTTGTAACAACAGAACCAACATCGAGTGGAAGAGAAAAGCACACAAAACAGAGGGAAAATTTCTCTCAGGGAACTTTGAGTCTTAGAAGTTTGATTCTTCCAGGAAGATTGGCAGTAGCAGCTAGCAGATCCACACATTCTAGAAGGGAGTGCGAGTAGCAAAGCAGCAGCCAAGCATAAGGAAAGAGAGGGTTTTCGACTTGATCAAAGATGGTCTTTGCTTGCTTCCTGTTGGCTTCCATCCCACAACCTACTCTAAAGACTGGTCTCGCAACAGTTAAGAGAGAGGTTCCATTTATACTAGGCATATAAGTTAAAAGTAACCAAGATCCTTGCATTACACCTAGATTTTAAGATTTGCATAGCATATAGGATTATCTATCATATTAAAGCAGTGGGTGTCCATCTGGTTACTTGGTTTTAATTTGTAATAAGCAAGAATTGTGACTCCATAAGGCACTGGTCTCATCTCTAACTCTAATTAAATTCTTAAGTCTTGCTAATTTTAACCAAGCAGCTAGGCCACTCATCCATGCCTCTTGAGCAAGTTGGTTCCCAACTTGTTTTCCATCATCTCATTTCCATAGGGACTATCCCCCATAGCCTGTTGTTGGGAGACGGCTAGAATGGAGTGGGCAGGTATCAGAGTGACAGGCCCCGCCCAGAGTGGTTGTCGCAGTGCATGTACAATCTTAGCAACAACATTTTTTGGCACCGTTGCCAAAAACCAATTTATTGGGCCTTGGTGTTATGACAATTATCATCGCTCTTCTTAATCTGCTAATAATATTCATCTTCCTTATCCCACCAACCCTACAACATTTTTTGGCACCCTTCCTTTCATCAGTCTTCATCTTCTCATCACCTTATCTTTTGTTCTCTCACTAATCCTCTCATCTTGTTGATCCACACCTCTAGCACCTGGACATTTAGGTTGGTTTCTTGTTTGGGTGGCGACATCAATTGTTCAACCATTCACAAGAGCTTACTCTAGAAGGAATCTTGGTGGCTTGGTTAACCCCGCTCCCGATCCTAAAAAGAATCTGAGAGCCCGATTAAACAAATTGCATTCTAGAGAGAAATTAATTTTCTCGAATAGGAAGCTCTCCTTGATCTCCATTTGTTATTCATTAATCCTATCAGTCAAGACATCGTGGGTGACTTTTACAGGCCTTGCAACTTCACCAACATCCAAGGATATCTGCATGACCTGCCAAATGAGTCTACTATGAGCAAGCTGCCAATATTCCAAGAAAGCAATGCTATCAACCTTGAAGCTCATATAAAGAAGTTCAACAGCTTCATCCAAAGATTCACTCATGCTACCGTTTACAATCATGAAGACTGGTTTCATTATAAAGCTGACAATGTCTTTGATTCTTTGAGAACCCTCCTTGATTCATTCAGAGATAAATATGGAGATAAGAGAGAAGGAAAGTATTTGGTTAAATAATTTAACACTACTAAGAAAAGAGAGAATGAAACAATGGAAAAGTTTTAACCAAATATTTAATAAACTTTTAAAAGATATGACTCGTGACTACAAGCCTCTCGAGAAGACAGTTTTGAAACAATATCTTGAGGCTTACCATGTTGAGACTCAATATGAGACAAGGCGTGCTCATCCCAATACTCTAGTTGTTTCCCAAAGCACAACTAAAGAATTGGAAAAGGACAAGAAAGCCTCGGGTAAATCGAAAATCCCAGGTTTTGAAAGAGGTCCAATCAAGTCTAAGGGGAAAGAAATTAAAGAAGAAAAACCAGAAGCAGTTAAAGAATTGACCCGAGTAAATAGAGAAATGAAAATCGAGCATGCCAGACAAACAAATGAGATGCAAAATCAGTTGATACAGATAAGTTGAGTGCAGAATATGCCGCCCGGAAATAACAATAATAACAAGGGTAACAACAATAATTCATGGCCAAGAAGAAATCCCATGAATAATCAAAGTCCTCCTACACCACTTGAGTCTACTAATATGATTGACAAGCATGTTCCTTTCTGCAAACCTCGTGAGAGTTTCCATGAAGAAAGTACATGTGTGCTTGCTAAAAGAATCTTGGAGGAAAGTAGAAATCAACAAAATAATAATACAAGTCAAGATAATTCCAAGGAAAGTCAATGTGTTGACATGATTTCTTCAGCCTTGGCCATCAATACATTCAATGAAGAGAAAGAACCCATCACTCAAGCATACGGTGAAAAGCCATCTCAGTAGAAAATTTCGGAACTTTCCAGAAGTAAGGGTTACACCTATCAGAGGAAAAGGTAAAGATCAGAATCAAACTAAACAAGTTCCTTCTGAAAGGTATAAGTCTAGATTCAAGGTGGATTGGGCAGCATGGATTAATAACATCAAAATGTCAGTTCCAGTCTTAGAACTACTGAAGATTCCATCACAAATAGCTTCATCCTTCAAGGCTTTAGGCATTGCTCAACAAGAAAAACTTGATACTCAACCTAAAGATGAAGAAATCAAGTTAAAGGATTTAAATTTCTATATGACAGATGAATACCATCAACCTTTCTTTCTGACATTGGATATTAATGATCGTCTCCTTCACAATTGCATGCTCGATTCTGGTGCATCTACAAATGTTATGACCAAGAAAGTCATGGAACAATTAAACTTAAGGATTTCTAGACCTTACCATAACATTTGCTCAATGAATTATAGAAAAGTTGAAGTCCTTGGCGTGGTCAAAGATTTGCAGGTCTCCTTAGTTGATTACCCATACAAGATCATCACCATGGATATGGTAGTAATTGATGCGCCAGATGTATGGGGAATGCTTCTTTCCAGGAAGTTTGCAGTTGATTTACGTGGGTCTATTCAGATGGATCTATCTTACGCCACTATTCCCGCATCCTATGTCACAAGGTTCGTCGAACTTTAACCTTGAGGTTTGAATTTTAGCGAACCTTAAAAAAAATTTTAGGTTCGGAGAACCTCGTCAAACCTCATAGCCATTGACCATGTCCATAGATCAAAACTCATAACTTCATGTCACAACTCAAGCTTGTAATTTATCCTTGCAGTTTCCATGTCCGTGATAACATTTTTTATGTTTACTGATGTTGATTTCTTATTATTGTATCCTATAATTCTTTATATATATATATATATATATAAACACGAACCTAATGGCGAACGTTATCCAAATCTCATAAAAAAATTCGAACTCAAACCAAACCTAATCATTGTCGAACCCAAACCATGTGACATTGCCCGCAGCAACAAGTGGCATGGTTAGATTATATAGAGAAGTAGAAAGAAGATATCACGTAGAAGTTCCAAAGAGATTGGAGAATGGTGAAGAAGTTGTGCCACAGGGTCATCCACCATATTTTGAGTCATAGTTTGTCCAACCAGTATGTCACTTTTCATTCCACCTCCCATCCCCTCCTCCAAGCAAAAAGAGAATCGGGTTTTAGTTTGACAAAGACATGCAACACAGTGATGAGCAGTTACACCGACCAAAGAGGATCAAATTTCAGCTAGGGACATTTGAAAAGCAGCACATTGACCTACCTGTCAGCAAGCAGATGTCCGAGATTCTGCCACATCTAATGCCATGGGGCATCGTTTGTATAGTATCTCTAACCTTTTTCCCTTTTATTTTATGTCAATAGATAGTTTTATTTCACGCATTTATGTTATGTCTTTTATATTTTAGTTTGCTGGAGTAGATTTTTCTATTCTAGTGAATTTATTATGCATGATGATTTGGATTTTGAATGGATATCTATTTGATGGACTTTTGTTTCCTTGAATGCAAGAGTTTGGGGTTCTCACGTTACTTCATGGAAGCAACTTGTCCCCATATGGAGCCAGATGTTGCACACTTTTTGTCAAAGTTATGAGAAATCAAATGTACCTATTTTTTCTTCAAAAGATCAAATCATCAACCATCAGCATTATGTGTCATCGTAAACTCATTCTGCAATTTGTAATGTAAATGATGCTAATAAGACCTTATATGTATATAACAACCTAGGTAAGCCTACTATTTTGGCGGAAATTTCATCCTAGGAGGTTTTTCATCTCACTGACTCATCTGTGTTTCTAAACACAAATTGTCAACAGAATTTTTCCCTCCAACCTCACCCCAAAGCTAGGGTGGAATTCTTCGTCGAAGTATTAGGTGAGTCCTAGTGTTTTAGTCGATTCTTACGTAAAAGTGATTTGGAAATAATTTAAGCTATTTGGCTAAATTATTTTATTACAAATCACTTGGTCTACTAGATCATATTGTGTTGCAGAATTGGGTATGTAATTTGAGGGTCTAGGCCGAACGGGCATTCCCCCTTTGAGGGTTGAATTTGTAAAAAATATTTTAGTGCATGATCCCTCATACTTAGACACCATGGCTAAAATATTAGAGGATGGAAAAATATTAAATCCCCTCAAGTGTCAATTAATTAATTTTTCTGGCAAAATAAAATCAATCCTAAGCCAGAAAATTAATTAATTAAAGTCAAAATTAAATGTCTTAGAGAAATTAATTTCTCCAAGTGGAAAAATTTGTGGGTATCAAAGAAATTAAATTTTGGAGGTCCCCCACCGAGGGAATATTGGAAATTTCCAGAAAAATTGGACCCTTGGACCTTGGTGGTTAAGTCAAAGTCAGTTTTTTGAGGAAATTAGCTCAAAATAATTAATTTTGAGCTAATAAAAAAGGGATTTAATGAGAAATTCGAAAATTCCTCAAAAATAATTATTTCAACAGCTAAGATTAAAAGAGCATCAAGGATTTATCAACGGCCAAGATTATTTTGATGAGGCTCAAGCCAACTAGCCATTATTTTTTCACTTGGACGCTTTATCTATAAATAGAGAGCCATCTGATGTTTGGCTAAGAAAATTCTGCAGAAAATCTTATGTAACGCTACTATCCCATTGGGAACGTTTTTTGAATCATAATAAAGACTTTGGGGTGCATTTCATGGTGTTCATTATTCATTGATTTGTGGTATGTGTTGGGTACAGGCTTTCCTATATTGTGCTTAATTATTTTTAAAATTTTGTTTTTCATTAGATGGAGATAAGATTATTGATAGATTTTGGGTTTATTTTAGGTGATCTAATTCGCCATATGTCTAACAAGCTTGCTTGACAAAATATATAGTGTTTGCAAGTTCCCCAATCCTTGGGTTCCAAGTTCACAAACTGTGGGCATGAACTGACCTTTTTTGGACTTCAAGTATTTTTATGGTTTATCTAACTTCGCTAAGGCTGGCATACATTTATTTTCCAAAGTATTATTAGCCATTTATCAAAGAAAACCCATAAAAAATTATTTCTCAAAATTTATTTCAAAAGCCTTGTACATTTGTATAGTTGAAAATAATTTTGTAAATAATTTTTTTAATTGGGATTTTGAGATTTTTTTTATATATTGGGGTTTTGGGTATTTGTAAATTTATTTTTGCAGGTGAGATCAAGTGGAGAATGTTGGAATAGAGTAATATCTAGGCCCTTGAGGGTAAGATCTAGTCTCCAAATTTTTTGCAAGGCCAACCATTGAAGGATTTGCAGTAAATTTCAAATTTGAAGAAAATTAAATTTTTCGTAGTTGGGGTTTCCAGTTTCAGCCCCATCGGGCCAAGATACAGCCTCCCCAGGGCCAGCGTCTCCCTCCTTAGCCTCCGCGTCAGCCTAAAATCCCCCGACGTCATATTTTTAGGCCCCTTTAGGGCTGGTCGTAGCCTTCTGAGGCCTCGCCCTTCCCTATTTGGCCCAGTGTCAAGCCTTAGAGGCCTTTATAGGCCTAGCCGTGGGCCTAGGAAGCCTTGACCCCCCTTCTTTTCCCTAGATGACAGCCCTAGAGGGCTTGTAGTGGATTCCTAAGGCCCTTAAGGCCTAGCCGCGGCCCTTTTAGGGATTTATCTCCTTCCTCTGTATTTCGACCTCCCTTTGAGCCCTCTTCTCCTCTCTTCAGCCTCGGCGTTGACCCATTTGGCCTTTTTTCCTTAGTAGTTGACCCTTTTTGAGCCTTTTCCCTTATTTTGAGCCCTCTTCTAGCCCTAGTTTGACCTATGTCCATTTCTGAAATGTGTTTTGGATTGAAGCTTGGTGTGTTTTGTAGAAATTGTGGCTCAAAAGTTTGTATTGTCAGGTGGCAACTTCATTGCAAAGTTTTGGCAAATTTGGGCAAAGTGATCTTCAAGGCCTTGGGCCTAGGGTTTTCTCTTTAAATCCTCTTTTCTCACTATTTTGCTACAGTTTTAACTTGTAATATTTAATTAGCAGTGAATTAAAATCCTTAAAAACACATCTAACTAGTCAAAACACCTTAAATTTTGCATGATAAAAATTTCCTAAATTTTTGCCCATTTGGGCATTGGTCATCTAGCCTAGATCTACTTTTTAGCTTGCTGAAATATCTCTACATAACTGAATAATGAGATCTGATAACACATCTAAAAGGGCTCAAAAAATTAAATTTTTCAGTTTGGCAAGCATACTCTAAATATTGGGCATAATTTTCCCCGATGGGGGTGACGAACCAAGTGCATGGGGCACCTTGTGGCCCATGATGATCAACAGCGGGCATCCAAGTCAAGGGTCGGCCCCCCCGCCCTCTCATTTCACCTGGCATATGGGGGAGAGTTATGGCATTCGTGTGAAATTCATTAGCGCCTCGACCAATGTGGGAGGCGTCATTCTAAGGCCAAGGATGGTGGACGAGGATTTCATTTGTGCTTCGTTTCGAGTTCATGCACTTGCCTGGTTCTTTGCCCGCCAACAAAGGAAGCGTCGCCGATTTCAATGGGAAGGGTGGCGTCCCCAGAAATGATGTTCATTCCCAAGTTGTTGACTCTGCAAATTGGTAACTTTCCTGTTTCAGGGGTGGTATTTTGTGTTTATATGTGAATGTCGACTGTGATTCCCAAAGGAGTCAGTCATTTGCATCTTTTGGTTGATATGGGTATTGGTGTTTTCGGGTTATTGGTCCTTCAGTGGCTGGAGTGGGCAACGTAGGCGGCATTGCACCTGGGAGTGGTGACGGTGCAAAAATTCCTAGATCTTACAATCTTAGGAATCCTATTGCAACTATCTAAGTTACTTCTCCTATTACGTAAATTGCATTTACAAAATTAATTTGGATCTGAATTATTGAAGTAACTACTTAAGCAACCTACACTTAATTAAAATGATTCTGAAACAAGGAAACTAAGCAAAAAATCAATCACACATAGGACACCTTTATTTTGGACTAAGTCCCTGGAAAAACCCAATGCAGGAAAACCCGTGCAACAAATATGAGGGTTTGTAATATTAAGCAGTAGCAATTTCTGAATACCTCAAGGGTTATTCAGTTACAGAGAGAAATACCGGCAGAAAGAAAATGTGAGAATACGTCACTCAATCACTAGAAAATATGGTTGATTTGGACACTGGAGAAGCTGCCCCTGGAGGTCACTGCGCAGTCACTGCATAGGCCCTGCATCACCTCCTCTAAGCATTGTGTCACCCCAGCTGTGGATCGATCTGACTCCCGGAATAATAAATCTCAACCTCCCGGTCTCACACCCCGACTTTTGGCTTCTAGATCAGTTCCAACAGTGAAATCTCGGAAACCCTCTGAGCCCCTACGTAGCCCTGCGTAGCTCTACGCAGCCTCTGCGTCACCTTGACTCACTCTACGTTGGCTCTGCTGAACTTCTCTCTGCCTCTCTCTGCTGATGATTCTCTAGCTAGGAAAATCTCTCTCTCCAGATGCTATCTTAGATCTGATCTTTGTTCGAGCACTGCTCCGTCAGAATAATTCGATCTCAGGATTCACTCTGTGTGTCTCTCCAAATGACCCTCAAGTCTTCCTTTATAGTCTTCCTGTTGAGAAATCAACGACCGAGATTAGATCTCTAATCAACGGCTAACATTATATTAGACTTGATCTTTGCTTTTTTTAGATCATTCACACTCTGTTTTATTAATGTCCTTTAATTATTTAATTTCCCTAAATTAGACTTAGGGTTTCCATTAAAATAATTATTTATTTTAATAAAACATGATCTGAGTGGAATTTTCACAAACAGTTTTTGGGTTCTTAGGAATACCCGTGTCTAATATTCTCCACCAAATTTTGGGCTTAGAGTACTTTCCAATGCTACAAAAATCAACAGGTGGTTTTGTAGGTGGCTCTATTATTTTGGCGCCCAGGGCCGTAATTGGGTTGTTTTTATACTTCGTGTGAGGTTTTCTATGTCTTTTGGGGTGAAGGGAGCCAAGGTCTTGGAGGTTGAAGTGGACTCTTGTTGCTGGTGTGGTTGGGGGGGGAGTTCCTTGGACTGTATTGGGAAATTTCGTGTTTCCTCCAACCCTCCTGCGTTCGAATTATTTGAATTGCAGAATTTCTCTATGTCTGAGCCTGGGGTGGCACGACCGGTGGGGTGGTGGATTTCCTGCAGCTATGCGGTGTTGTGTCGTGGTGGGTGGTGCGATTTTGCAGCACTATCTGGGAGGCTGGTGGTTTCTGAATTGGGTGCGGCGGGCTTGGTGGGTGGGGGATGGACGCGCCTGGAGGGTTACTGGTAGTGTATACGTTTCAGTCTTCTGCGTTGATAGCGAAGTTGTTGGTCCAGTGACAATGCGCCCAGCTCCGAGAAGAGGGCAATCTCCCTCCTAGCAAAGCCCGGCTCATTTGGACGAGGGGACCGGAAAATTCAACTACAAACCATGGACCTGGGGGTGGAAGCGTCTGGGGCTCGTCTGGGTGGCAAGACGGCAGGATGCTCTCGAACGGATAGTGGCTAGTGTGCGGGGTGGTCGTGCGCGTGGTAGCTCGGAGAAGGGCTGCGGGGGTCGATCGGAGTAAACACAGTTGAGGGGTGGGGCACAGTGTCGCAGCGGTACGAAACGACGAGGAGGTGCACGGTCTTCGATTCCTAGTTCAAAGGTCATTCAACATTGTTTTCTAGAAAATTGTCGAGAATCGATACAATCCCTACTGGAGCAATTGGAAACTGCGAAACGGATCCGACGAGAGGAACATGCTGAACTGGTAGCTACCTTGGACAAAATGAACTACTTTAAGTGCCACGCCTGAGAACGTATTGTGGTGGTCTGGAGAGGACAGAACTTGCTAACGGAGAAGGTGGAGAAGTTGGAGTCCCAAATGGCTCATTTCAAAGAGCATGTCCAATGCTCATTTCAACCTCCACCTCCTCTTGGGACAGCCTCAGACAACCCAGCCTCCATTACGTCGGATGACTAGCATGATTACAAGTGTTCTCTTTGTATTACTTGTCTTCTCATGCCTTTGGCCTTCTCAGTTATGGACGATGCCCTTAGTTTCATTTTTGTTCTTTTGTCATATGTTGTATGCGGTGGTCAACAAACCTAGTCGAGGTGAGACCACCTGTTTTTTGTTGCTACTCTTGATGTATATCTTTTTTGAAGAATGAATAGAATTTCGAATTACAAAAAAAAAATATTGGGCATAATTTGGCACTTGTTGTAGGATTAATAGCTCATTGTTCACATATTTTCTTAATGTTGTAATAAGTATTTCCAAATCTGATATATCATTGAATATTGCATCTTAAGTGGGCTAAAACTCATAAGTTTACCTTGGCAAGTTGTTGGGCATCTCATTGGTCATATTTAGTTACCATATGCTTGTTGTTTCTTGGGTCTACATTAATTTTCTTAATGCTGCCCTAAAAGTTTCAAAAGGAGATAAGTTTCAAAAGTTTCAAGAGTTGTATCACATGTCATAGCCCCCAATGGACTTCAGCCAACCTGGTAGAGTGTATCAACTCTAAAACCAATAGAAAGAGCTTCCTTGAAGTTCTTATTCCAGATAAGTACCTTTCCATCAACGAATGCCACCTTGAACCCTTTGTCTTCCATTGTCGAGATGGACACAAGGTTCTTCTTCAAATCAGGTATGTACAATACATCTTGTAATCGGATGACTTGACCTTGAGATAAATGGAGGGTCACAGTCCCTGTCCCTTTCATGGGAAAAGTGGCATTATCTCGAAGGATAATTTCCAGAATAGTATCATTCTCAACCAAATCAAAAAGGGCTTCTTTATAACTAGTGAGGTGCCTTGAAGCACCACTATCAATTAACTAGACATCCAAGGTGTCGAGTGGAGATGCAGCAGAGAGGGCAGATACAAAAATAAATCATTTCTCTTATTATCAACAACATTAGAGTCATTGTACCTAGAATTTCTTGACCTCTTGAAAGATTGCCCATTTCCACTACGACTGAGGGAGCCTTCCTTTTTCCTTGGAACCTGTTGTTCCTGCCATTTCTTCTCGAGTTGTTGTTGTAATCATCCGTGGGAGAGTCCCTTCTATTAAGGCACTCTCTTGCATAGTGACCAGTCTTGTTACAAGTGTAACATCTTCCCTTCCTTCCTTTGGGCCCCGCTCTACCATGGTTTTGATTTCTCGGGCCACCATGGTTCTTCTTCTTTGCATGAGCAGCGAAGGCAGTAGGGTCACTTCCATTTCTATTAGAGGGATAATCTCTCTCCATAATTCTTGTTTCCTCTTAAGTGCATCTCGTCAATATTTCATCAAAATCGGGAATCACACTATTATTAAGAATAGTGGTATTGAATACATACCAATCACGGGGGAGACCTCCAAGTGCAATAAGAACCATCTCTTGATCAGATATTGCTTCCCCAATAGCTAGGAGGTTATTCCTAATTTCAGTGAGCCTTGTAAAATAGGATTGAATAGATTCATCCTTACCCTTCTTGATATTCTTCAATTAATTCTTGAAGAAGAGGATTTGATTAGCATTGCTAGCCTTGAACATGCTCACCATCTTATCATACATCTTCTTAGATGTCTTCAGCTCAGAAATGTAAGCAACCAAGTGCTTATGAATAGAATCCTGGATAATCCTCTTTGCTTTGATTTCCCCTTTTCTATACTTCGTCTTTGTGGCAGCAGCTGCATTTGATGGAGGCTCTTGAATATTCCCCTGTACATATTCCATGAATCTTGATCTTCCAGCACCAAATCCAAGGACATCTTCCATGCATGATAATCAGACTTTTCAGTCAATTTATCATCAGCCTTGAAACCCTTGTAGGTTGAGGAGGCCATTTGTCCTTGATAGGATTTCTTCCTTCAGAGATAACTTCTAATACTAGCTTGGACTCTTGGACTTTGTCTTCACCTCAGCTCTGATACCATATTAAATTTAGATAACAATGGTGTTCTATGCTTGATGCACTTTTACTTCAATCTTTCATAGGTCACATAAACTTGAAAGTAAAATGTTGATAGAACACAATAATAGATCAATAGAAGACAAGCCAAATATAGATCAGAATTACAATTCCTTATGTCTAACAAAGATATGAGATATTGTTGCGTTACGGTGGTCAGCAGGATGCTTCAACCAACAAAGTCTTTCTCGGTCAGCCAGCACTTTCATGTGTCGCACCCACAACCCTCAAAGACAGCTCATCACAAGTCAACGCAAGTCAAACCAGGGACAGCGCAGAAAAGTCAACGCAGCAAACTAGGGCTTCAGTCAAACAGCCCGGAATTCCTCGATTTTAGTGCCCAGTTGTACGACCTCCTAAAATCGAAATTTCTGCAGAAGATTGAGGTCAAACGACCAAGGGTTGACCACGGTCAACATTGGTCAACTCTGCAGCAGAAAAGCCCTAAACAGATCAGCGCATAAAGCAACAGCAAGCCCTAAACAGATCAGCGCAGAAAACAGCAACTTCGCTCCACACGTGTGAGAAGAAAAAGGCCTCCAAAGGCTATCGAACCAATCAGATCACAAAGAGAGAATGTGTGATAAGATGATGAGAAAATGACCTCCAAGTCTCTCCAATTTATATCCATCAATGAGGGTGTGTATCTCTTAGGTATGTGGGATAAATCTGGCCAACCTTGCACATGTGGAAAATAAATTCAAAACCAATGTTCTGCTCATCTGATCAAGATGATCTTTAGATCAATCTTGCACCTCTCCGAAAGAAGAATCCAAAAACAATATGACCATTGTCATATGAGCAGTGCAACATGGAGTTTGGACCTAGTTGCCCAAAATTAACAACTGTGTTGTGCTGCTGCTACTCCACACTGCGCAGCTGCAACTCTGCTCTGCGTTGTTCAGAAGTTGGCGCTACTACCCACTGCAACTGTCATCTCTGCACTCCTCTGCATTGACTGCAAACTCCTCTAGCCTGCTACTGTTGATTATGGGCACCCGTAGCAAGGTTGTGATTCGAGTGGTGGACTCCTCCAGGATCCTGCCCAGTTGAAGTTCTTGCGAGCCTACAGCTCAATGTCGCCCCATCTCCCTCTTGGAGATGAGTGAGCACTCATGGCGTACTCATCCTCATCTGTCACGAAGAGCTTGAGATCATCCAGAAGACAAGAGATCATTGCCTTCCAGATCACGTAGTAGGAGTCTTCCTCCAACCGGTCTTGATCTCTAAGCCCGTGAGTTGCCATGGCCGTCAAATTTGCCAACACTGCTCCTCTTCCCCCACTGCGCAACGTTGGATAGGCTTATGCACTCCTTGTGGAGCTCGTAGATCTGTTGTCTAGATCTGCTGCTCAGATCTTGGAAAAACTGAAATTCCTCAGCTAGGAACTTCACGAGAGAGAAAATTCCCTCACTGTGTTGCTTCTTCTTCTTCTGACACTTTATGTCCAGCAAAATAAAAAATTTGCCTGCAAAATTGCGTCCCACTAGCTTAGCGTTAAGGCTCTACGTTGCTCCCTCTACCTCGACAAAATTATGATCTGGAGATCTTACCTTTTTGTTGACTCACTCAAAGAGAGATCTACCCAGAAACTTCAGCCTTCAGGCCTGGACTATGCAATGACTATGCAATCCCTCTTGGGATTCGAATTGTTGCTTTCTGCAGCATTTCGGCCTTCGTCACGCACTGGATCTGATCTTCTTGTTTCACAATGCAACCTCTGATACCATGTGAAAATTCCTATATCCTAGATCTAAGAATCCCTACTGCAACAACTGAACTACTTCTCCTACTTGTAAATTCAGATTTAACAAGTTATTAACAGATTACTTCTGGAAATACTGAAGCAACCTTCACTCATTAAAATACATTTGTGGAAAGGAAACTGAGCAAGAAAGATTAATGCAAACACAGGACGCCATTATTTTTGGACAATTGTCCTCGGAAAAATCCAATGCGGGAAAACCGGTGCAACAGATCTAAGGGTTTATATATTATGCAGTAATTTTCTGAATACAAATCTAGGATGCCTTCCTGGCAATCCCTGCAAAGAATATGACTGACAAAAAATTTAGTGAGAGAAATCTCACACTGATCTGGAAGCCCAATTGACCAACAACCCTGGATCTGCAAGCCCTCCACTGCCTTGCACAGTCTCTAGGTCACTCTACGTGGGGATTGCATGGCTTCTGCGTGGTTGGTCTTCTGCTGGCTGGATCTGCCCTTCTGGCCTCTTCCGGTCTCACACCTCGACTTTCCGGCGTTGGATCTGCCTGACCCTCAGCTGAATTACGAATTCCCTTGAAGCTGCAGCACTGCCTCTGCGTGGGACTATGTTTCGTCTGCGTAGCTGCTACACTGCCTCTACTAATCTGCTCTATGCCTTCTCTGTTATGTATTCTCTGGCTTAGGAAAATCTCCAACCAGAATTACTACCCCTCACTGCAATTGAGAATCACTTAGATCTGATTTTCATCTGAGCACTTACTCCATCAGAAAAATTCGAACTCTAGACTCTCTCGGTGTATATTACAAATGACCCTCAAACCTTCCTTTATATTCTTCTCATTGAAAAATCAACGATCGAGATTAGATCTCCAATCAACGGCTAAGATTAAATTAGACTTGATCTACTTTTTCTAGAAGTTTCATCCACAGTTTACATTAATGCTGATTAATTATTTTAATTTCCTAAGTTAGACTTAGGGCCCTCATTAAAAATAATTAATTTTTCTTATAAAATTGTTTCTATGGAATTTCTCAAAACGATTTATGGGTTATTTGTAATGCATGTGTCTAAGCCTCTCCACAAAATTTGGGGGTTAGATCACATATGATGCTACCAAAAATCAACAAGCAGCAGCACAGATGCAGCATTTGCGCAGTAGTTGGTGGGAAGTGATGTCAGATATCAGCAACACAGAGGGAGATGATACAGAGTCAAGGTGATGCTTCAGTAGGTTGCATTACTAGATCACATTCCTCGTTAAGAGGGAGTGTTGATTTTTGGTAGCATCAGAGGTGCTCTAAGCCTCAAAGTTTGCAGGGAGGCTAGGACACATGTATTCCAGAATACCCAAAAATCGTTTTGGGAAATTCCACCCGGAGTAGTTTTTATTAAAATAATTAATTATTTTTAATGGATGCCTAAGTCTAAACGTAGGGAATTAAAATAATTAAAGTGTATTAATAGAATTGGGTGTGAATTTCTAGAAAAAGACGGAGATCGAGTCAATATGATCTGTGCCATTGATTAGAATCTAATCTGGGTCGTTGATTTCTCAACGAGAATCTTATCAGGACTTCGATGGGCATTTGGAAAGATACATCGATTGAGATCAAGAGATCGATTTCTCAAGTGAGGAACGCAACAGTTTTCGGAGAGATCTTCGAGGAGATTTCTTGTAGTGAGGGGCACAGATAGTTTTCCAGTTGGAGATTTTTCTTGATTCAAAGAGTGTAAGGCAGAGAGCAGTTCAAAGAGGCAGCACAGAGCCAGCGTAGAGCTACGTTGTGGCAGCGCAAAGCTTCAAAGGGAGTTCGAAATTCCGCTGGGGAACAGTCGGGATCTAGTGCCGGAGTTGGGGCCGGAGTTGGGGTGTGAGACCGGGAGGCCAGAGGTTCGAAGTTTCCAGATACCAGGAGATCCAGAGGAGGTGCAGCACAATCCCAAGACTGCCTCAATTTTGACACTCCTTCCACTCATTTATCCTTTTTTTTGTCACCACCATTAGATCAAACAAGTGTTAGACTGCAAATTTTGACTTGGTAAAGTATTTTGATGACCTATTTTTCATATTTTCAATTGTTCCTTATTATGAGAGTAAAATCTGCATTAGCTATGGAATTAATGCAATTCTGCAGCCGATTGATGTTTTTGTAACTACCGCCACGGTTTGGTAGGTTTTGAGGTATTAATGGAGCAGCGAAATATATGGGCAGATGACAAATGATCCTATCATGGATCCTATCCTATCCATCTGGCCCAAATCAAGCAGGAAATCGCCTAGATATGCGGTCAAAGGAATGGTCAACCAGATGCTGAATCAAGCGAGCGAGGAGTCTGAAGCCATCACGCTTCAAGATTTTCTCTGCCACGTAGCAAATCATGAAGCAACGAAATTCTACTTTCTATTTTAGAGTTCGGGATAGAATTTGCTAGTTTTGATAGACGTAAAAGCCTCAAGATAGTTAATGATAAGCTTTTATAAATATCGGGCTAGTAATTGTATTTCCAGTGCGAATTATTGCGTGACTGTAATCTCATTTAAACTATGTTTTATTTCCAACTTGAATGAAGAAGCGTTTTGGAGTTTCAATGCGCAGTTAGTAACGTTTAGACTTAAAGCCATCTGTTGTGGAGGGCCCCTGCAACAGAAGAGGTTCTGTTTTATTTTTGTTTGTTTTCATAATTAGATGTTATTCATAGCTTCGTCTTTATTTATCAGTTTACGTTTTCACTGTATTTCGTAGCATAGATATATGTCTTGCTTTCACTTTCGTTTTTTATGTTAGAAACTGCAATCATTTCCAGACTTCTATAGTATAGATGTTTTGTTTATCATTTTCATTTCATTACGTTAGCAACATTTCCAGGATTTCTTAATATAGGTGCTTGGTTTAATTTTGTCATTATGTTAAATGCTATAATCATTTCCAGAATTTCATCTTGTTAGAATAGATGTTCAAGTAATTTGTTTTTGTCATTTGACGTAGGTTTATTTTCTGAATAGTTACAACAGAGAGATAATCATAGTTTCTTTTATACATCAATGGTTTGTTGTAGATTAGTTCTTCTTTTGAGAGACATATTTTAGAATTTCCTTTTCAGTTTTCAATTAAATTCTTCTTGTAAGTTTGAGTAGTCTTGTTTCTTAATAGTGATTTAGAAATTTCCTTTCTAAGCATAATAGTGTAAATAATTTCTAGTGATTCCTTGATTCAAGTTTCATTCACATAAAATTCCCAAAAAGGCACAAATTCATCATTGGTTACTAACAGATAAATTAGTTAAGATTTTTGTTGAAGTTTTTAGGGACATAATTACACTTGGATTTAGTTTACTCTCATGAATTATAGTTCAGTTTCTTAAATTCATTTAGGATATCTTCAAAAACGATCTTCACTTATAAAATCATCACAATAAAATAAGTAAGAAAGGTTTCTAGCATATATAGTGCACTTGCACTTCACAAGATTACCAACTCTGATCGATAATTTATGATAGCAATTTAAGAACATTAAATTGAAAAAATATTTTGGTGACGTTGCCGAGGAAGTGTAAATAGAAGCCTTTTCTCTCTTTAAACAAAAAAAATAAAATAGAAAAATGGCATGCGTAGAGAAAGAGATTCTAGGGATAGATTTGTATTTAAAGGAAGAAGCTTAATTCCAACAACACCACTCACCCCATCAAGGCCTCGTAGTGCCACACCATCGACCCAAACTCGCATACCATTTTTAGCAGGTAGACATAGACTTCCTGAGGTATTAAGATCAGAAATTCATCCTAGGGATTCACCAACTTCATCAACTAAAGCAGTTGTGGAAGAACAAGATCCTACATCCCCAACAAAGGAGTAATTTTCCTAACCTCTACTGGAGAACAAATTTTAGCTCAAGAACAAGAAATCCCTAGTGAAGAAGAGGAAGAAGAAATGTTCTTTAATATACCATTGATAGAAGAATTGAAAGAATTAGAAGAAGAACAAACAATCCCCATCATGGAATCTTATATCAGTTCAGAAGAATCTACAATGGTTGGGGAAGGGAAACGAGAAGTACACAACAATGATGAACATTTAAGAATTGGAGGAGGTGGACCTAAGATTGGAGGTGGAGGTAGAGGTAGAGGAAGAGATGGAAGAATAGGAAGAGGTGAAGGTAGAGGAGATAGAGGAGAAGACAGAATAGATCCAAATCCTGTTGGATTTCCTATACTCGATGAAGATACTACTGCCACAATGAAAAATATCTCACCCTCTATCCTTCCTAATTTCCATGGATTAAGAAGTTGTTGAGATTTTGGAGTAGCATTGGATGTGCTCTAGCTCCGAAATTTTGTGGAGGACCTGGGGTACATGAGATCTCCAAGACCCAGAAAGTGTTTGGAGAAATTCCATCTGGTTTGATAGTTATTCAAATAATTAATCTTTTTAATTAAAGACCCTAAGTCTAACTTAGGAAAATTAAAAGATTAAAATGAATTAAATTAAACATGTGATGAGAATGTTCTAAGTGACGTGGATCAAGCAGCTTCTAATCTTAGCCATTGATTAGAGATTAGATCACGATCGTTGGTTTGCCAATGAGAACATTATAAGAAAAGGGCTTGGGGTCAGTTGGAGGAGACACACATTGGCAGAGTACTAAAGCTAAGTCGAAATTCTAGGGCGTGGTTCGCTAAGAATTTCGAAGTGAGTTTGCAGTGCGGTGAGGGGCAGTATTGGCAAGGGATGATCTAATCCGAGGCAAAGAATACAACAGCGGCAGAGAGGCAGCATACCAAGTAGCACAGAGGCCAGCCAGAGCTACGTAGTTCAGCCAGAGCCACGCAGAGGCAGCGCAGAGGCAGCAAGAACCCTTCAGCGGTGACGCAGGCCCAGTCAGGGCAACGCAAGCCCTTCCAGAGCAACGCAGAGGCTGACGTAGGCCAAAAACGCTGATGCAGAGGGCTAAGGGACAATGCTGGGGTTTTCGATGGGCCAAAAAGGGCTCAAGTTCTGTAAATCCCGTTTAAGGGTGTGAATCAGCCATATTTTATGTCTCCGAGTGAAAGAGGTATTACTGTCGTGATTTTCTCTGTAGGGCCAACCATGTCTAGTGCCCAGATATTGTTGTAATCAAATTCTGCATAATAATAAAACCCTCTAGAGCTAGCTGCACCAGTTTTCCTGCATTGGGTTTTTCCGGGGACATGCGTTATGTTCAGTAAATGATGTATAAATGTGTAGGCTGCAGTTGTGTTTACTTTGCTGATTTTACTGAATAATTCAGAAAATTAACTTGTAATTTAATTCAAGTAGGAAAAGTAAATCGAGACACTGCGGTACGATTTCTATATTCAGAAATTTTCACATCGTATAAGAGCATTGCAAATCAAACTAGATCACCAGTGAAGCGGCTGAAGAATTTTTTTGTTGTAAAGAAGGCAGCTGAAGCAGCAGAGTTCCGGAGAGGGCAACGCAACACTAAGAGGACGCAGTCTGAGCAGAGGCCACGCAAGGGCTGACGCAGTCCTAGTTGATTGACGCAGAGGCAGCGCAGAACCTTCCAGAGTGACGCAGGAGCAGCCTGTGTTGTGCAGAGGCTGCGCTGAGCCAGTCTGCTCATGTAGAGGCCAGCTAGAGGGATGTAGTCCAGTTCAGAGGTTGTTGTGCAGATTTACCTCAGTCCAGAAGCAAAGCTTCAGATCTTCAGTGGTTGCTGGTGTGGTGGAGATTTTGTCAGTGAAGAATCGTGCCTAGCTAAGTTGACAAAGAGCAAGAGGAGAACAGTCGCTCAACATATTTTTTTGCCAAAGAAATCTGAGGATCGATCAGGAGGGTGATCGAAGAGAGCTGATTCGAGGGATTTGGCAGATTTCCGAGGAGGGAAATCAGTTGTCAGAGGGAGCAATTGCTATAGAGGGTACCTTTTTGCCAAGGACCCTAGATCCGGGCTTCTGTTGAGAGTAGCAACAGCAGTAGGGAGAGGAGCATATGTTTCAACAGTTTATTTTGAGCTAGATGGCATCGTACGGACTGCGTGATTAGGATAGGTTGGATGGCTTGTCCAAATTTTCTAGTTGGAAGGCCAGAATCCTGATGGTCCTGGAGGCATACGCACTACGGGAGCATGGAGAGAACATCTTGGCTACACCAACCGACGTTGCTCTTCTCGCAAAGCATAATGAAGCAGATGCGCATGCTAAGTAAGCACTTCATCATGGACGGGTCAAAGATCATGTGGTCCCACACATAGCCGAGAAGAAGACGGCTAATGCTATGTGGACAGCGTTAACCACAATGTATCATGGGAAATCCGTCTAGAAGAAGATGCTTCTGGAGAACTAGATGAGGTTGTTTGTGATGAATAAGGGGGAGGAAATCGATCCTTTCCTCTTCAGGTTGCAGATGATCTGGGATCAGTTGATTGCCATGGGGGTTAAAGTGGAGGATGATGTCATGGTGAAGACTACTCTAAATGCGTTCTCAGATGAATGGTAAACGTTTGTCCAAAGCATCTTGGGCAGACATGACCTTCCAAGTTGGGATGACATGTGGGCTATCCTCCGACAAGAGGAAATCCGTCGGATGACCAAGAGATAAGCCAGCACCGAATCCAGCAAAGTGAAGGAGGAAGAGGAAGATGCAGCCCTTGCATCCAAGAAGCAGCAAGGGAAGAAGAAGAGGGATCTATCCAAGATCTGATGCTTCAGGTGTGGTGAACTTGGACACTTCGCCACCGCTTGTCCTATAAAGAAGAAGGACAAGGAAGTTGAATCCAAGGCTGCGACAGCTAAAGAAGACGATGGCTCTGATGATGATGTGGCCATGAGTGCTCATGTGCCTCGAGAGAAGAGGTGGGGCGATATTGATCTGTACAGCAGCTACAGATGGAAGGCAGGATCCTTGAGGTGACCAGACTCTTCGATCACATACGTGCTACGGGAGCCTTAAGACAGTAGCAGGGATGACTAGAGCAGTGGGTGCAGAAGATCGCAGTGAAGCGAAGGGCAGAGTTGGGACGTTGTAGAGGGAGTAGCACAATGCAGAGCAGCAACAGCGTAGAAGCAGCAACGCAGAGAGGCTGATGGGACTTCAGCAGCGCTGAGTATGCAGTGCTTACGCAATGCAAAGTTGTAGCAATGCATTGGCTTCAGGAGGACAGCGCAGAGCAGCAACCATGGGAGCTTCAATGATGAGATGCAGTCCGACTGACTTGTCTGTCAGTAATTGGGCAGGGGTCCTTCAGTTTCTTACTTCTCAGCAACTGAGTTGCAGTGCAACAATTGGCAGCACGATGCAGCAATTTGAGAGGGAGTTGCAGTACAGATGTGGTAGTGACTATGGCAGAGTCATGGGCAGTAGTATAGAGAGCAACAACAGCACAGTGATGGAGGGCAACAGGCTAAGCATCAGCGCAGGGACCGATGCCAAAGATCAGGGAAATTCTTCAGTGTCGAAGTATTGTTAGCGCACTCCTCGCTAAGAGGGAGTGTTGAGATTTTGGGGTGTGCTCTAGCTTCAAAATTTTGTGGAAGAGCTGGGGTACATGAGATCTCCAAGACCACATAGCATTTGGAGAAATTCCATCTGGTTTGATAGTTATTCAAATAATTAATCTTTTTAATTAAGGACCCTAAGTCTAACTTAGGAAAATTAAAAGATTAAAGTGAATTAAATTAAACATGTGATGAGAATGTTCTAAGTGACGTGAATCAAGCAGCTTCTAATCTTAGTTGTTGATTAGAGATTAGATCACGGTTGTTGGTTTGCCAACGAGAAAAGTATAAGAGAAGGGCTTGGGGTCAGTTGGAGGAGACACACATTGGCAGAGCATTGAAGCTAAGTCGAAATTCTAAGGGGTGGTTTGCTAAGAATTTCGAAGTGAGTTTGCAGTGCGGTGAGGGGCAGTATTGGCAAGGGATGATCTGATCTGAGGCCAAGAATACAACAGCGGCAGAGAGGTTGCATACCAGGTAGTGCAAAGGCCAGCTAGATCTACGTAGTTCAGCCAGAGCCACGTAGAGGTAGCACAGAGGCAGCAGGAACCCTTCAGGGGTGACGCAGGCCCAGTCAGGGCAGCGTAAGCCTAGAGAGGGTGAAGCAGGCCCTTCCAGAGGAGTGCAGAGGCTGACACAGGCCAGAAAGGCTGATGCAGAGGGCTGAGGGACAACGTTGGGGTTTCCAGTGGGCCAGAAAGGGCTCGAGTTCTATAAATCCCGTTTGAGGGTGTGAATCAGCCATATTTTCTGTCTCTGAGTGAAAAGGTATTACTGTCGTCACTCTCTCTGTAGGGCCAACCATGTCTAGTGCCCAGATATTGTTGTATTCAGATTCTGCATAATAATAAAACCCTCTAGAGCTAGCTGCATCGGTTTTTCCGCATTGGGTTTTTCCAGGGACATTTGTCCATAAAATCTGTGTCACTTTGCCTGTAAAATCTGGAGATTTCATGTGTTTTAGCCTCTCCACAAACTTTGAGACTAGAACACCATCCGATGCTACAAAAGCTAACACTACTCATTCTTGTACTTAAGTCACACAAATAGCCACCTTTCTTGCCACAATAATAACTAGAGATCTCCTTGGCACTCTTCTAGATGCACAATTTATTGCTTGCAATGACCAACTTTCTTCTTAGATTTTGCAATATAGGTTGCTCAAATATTTTCCTATGTTGTTCTTCTAACATACCACCAACCTCATCCAATGCCATGCCCATAACGTTTTCTATGAAATTTAGGCTTATTGCAAAATGCTAAAAAAATTGTCGACTCATTAAAAATTAAAATAAGCAGCCCTAGATCTTTCACCTACATTGTATTACAATGTTACATGTTGGTCACACACATCTTGAATACAAGTCATATATTCTACAACACTCATTATCATTCATCTTTAGTGCACACTGCATACAACTAATTGAGTAGAATACTATCAACCTATTTGAAGAATCATCCAAGTTGCTGCAACATTGACCAAATTCAATAGGATAGTTATATGGTTGTTGTTGGATAGCTATATGGTGGGGCTAAAGTCATGGATGCCCTATCTTCTAGATTTTGGGGCCACTGATAACAGCATGGCATTGACCTTTGGAGGATTTGAGGGGACCACATAGCTTTCCCTGTGAGAACAGAAAGTCTTCACTATGCAAATAATGCATGGCCTGATCATCAAAATCCTGTACTAAATTAAGAAGGCATGCATTGCATGTTAATCACCATAACTACTTTCTTTTCTGTGCTTCCAGTTCAGGACTGGAGAACCATGGCACTAGCTATTTTGGTTTTATTTATGCAAAGATAGCAAAAAAACCATTATGTTAAATTGAACCTTACTGACATCGAAATTTGATCGGAAAAAACAAGGATTGCATTAATAACCTTCTGGAACAAAAAATCATGCATGATAGCAGTTCTAAGACAGCATAGTAGCACATGTCGGAAGTTTTGCAATTAAATTCAGAATACTTACCATGTATATTTCCATAGGTCATACTGATAAGAGAGCTTGAATTTGCATTGAATAAGATAAATAACATTTTCACCAGAAATGTTGGAGACCAGACTGAAGTTCTCTGGGCAAATGCCCACTATAAAAAGGGCACTAAATAATTTTGGCATTCTACTTACTTGGCATAATATGGAAGTGTTCTTACTGCAACATCCAGAGCAAACATCCCTTGGTTGGTTTTACCAACCTGACAATACACACGAACTTTATTTCCTGCAATTAGACATGACATAGAATACTTAAGTGTAGGACTGGAAAATGCATACATCCATCTATTCTCTATGGAAGCCAGAATTAGCCGTACATATATGCATGTATACGTTCCTTGTGCACAACACATATACACACAGACCTGCCATAGCTGTTCCATCTATACAATATGTATGTACACACACCTGCTGTAGTTGTTCGTTCTATATATTCAAATTCCCCCACAACAATTGCCACCAAGTATGTTGACATAGCAGGTGTTTCCTGAAAACTGACTGTTCTCAAATGTCCATCAGACTTTTCTTCAATGGCTGGCATATTTGATAAAACTACTCTGTCAACAGGTGCTTGAATTGTTATTTTAAATGTTGCCTGTGGGAAATGAACAGAATTACATTACTATAATTGCTATGAAACAGAAAACCTATACATTTACCTTAATGAGGCAACATTGCATCACCTTTTCAGGGTTACAGCATTATTTCACAAACCTATTTTGTTTTTATCTTCTCTCATTTCAAGTTTGCATCTAAATATTTCATATTTACTCAAATAACAATGTTAATCAGGGAAGAAAGAGTGTAGTTCTGACTCCTGAATTAGTGTTTAAACAGTATCAAACCAAAATTGCAAATTAATTAGCTATCTTAACATGGTTGGCAACAGTCTACTCTAAACAAGAACAGATGGAAGATTTTAAGAAGTGTTCTGCACTATTCTGTAATGAGAGATAAGAATCTAAAAAAATATAATCCCGAGACATGTTCTTTTGACTATTTTGAACCAATATTAAAACAAGCACGATTGGGGAAATATGCATATTGATCTGAGGTCGGGCTACCATCAGATCCGAGTGAGGGACCAGGATGTCCCCAAGACGGCCTTCAGATGTCACTACGGCCATTTTGAGTTTTTGGTGATGCCCTTTGGGCTAACCAATGCACTGGCCACCTTCCAGTCCTGTATGAATCACATCTTCCGTGGTCAGTTGAGGAAGTTTGTGCTGGTATTCTTCGACGGTAACCTGATATACAGCCAGACATGGGAGGAGCACCTACAACACATTGAGGCTGTATTGCGCATTTTGGAGGAGCAGCATTTTTATGCTAAGCTCTCCAAATGCGACTTTGGGCTGACAGAGATGCTCTATTTGGGGCATATCATTGGTGTGGATGGAGTGAGAGTCCACGAGGAGAAGATCCAGGCCATTCGGGATTGGTCGGAACCGAGGAACGTCACTGAGCTCTGGGGGTTTGTAGGCATCTACACCTACTACCCGAAGTTCGTCAAGGGGTTTTCCCAACTTGCTGCACCCCTCACAGATCTTACCAAAAAGGGGGCATTCAGTTGGATGGACACAGCACAGAGGGCCTTTGACAGGCTCAAGGAGGTGATGGGCAGTTGTCGAGTCTTGGTTTTGCCGGATTTCACGCAACCCTTTGTCTTGGAGTGTGATGCCTCAGGAGAGGGGGTAGGCGCAGTCTTGATGCAGGGGGGCCACCACATAGCTTTCGAGCGCAAGAAGTTATTGTCGCATGAGAGGTTGTATCCCATATACAACAAGGAAATGTTGGCTATGATGCATGCACTGGCCAAGTTCCAGTAGTACTTGGTGGAGAACAGGTTCAGGGTGGGGACTAACCACAACAGCCTCAGGTTCTTTCTAGAGCAGAAGCAATTGTAGGAGAGGCAGCAGAAGTGGTTCAGTAAGATCCAGGCATATGACTTTGACATTGAGTATGTCAAAGGGAAGAACAACGTGGTGGCCGATGCTCTATCCCGCAGACCGGCAGCGTTGTCTCTGATGAGCATAGACACGGATTGGAGGGCTCAGTTACTGGTGGAGTACTCCAAGGACCATTTTTCTTGTGAGGTACTAAATGGTCAGAACACAGATGACAGGTATAGGGTGATGGATGAGGTGATATACTTCAGGGACAGGTTCTTCTTGACTAGGAGCTCTCAGCTCAAGGAGAAGATACTGCGTGCCTCCCATGACTCACCACTATCAGGCCACCAGAGGTTCACTAAGACCTACAGGGCCATCAGGGAGAGGTTCTCTTGGAGAGGCCTCAAGGAGGATGTACTCTGACATGTCAGGGAGTGCAAAGTGTGTCATCGGAACAAAGGAGAGATGAGTCACCTAGCAGGACTACTACAGCCACTTCCCATTCCGGAGGGGAAATGGGAAATCATCTCGATGGACTTCATCACTGGGTTGCCCACAGTACAGGGCAAAAGATTGCATCTTTGTGGTCGTTGATCGACTCACAAAGTATGCACACTTCTTCGCTATATCAGCACGGTACACAGTAGCAAAAGTAGCAGAGTTGTTCTTAAGAGATATTTTCAGATTGCATGGTCTCTTGAAGACCATTGTGAGTGACCAAGACAGCTGTTTCATGGGCGGCTTTTGGCAGGAGCTTTTCCATTTGGTGGGTACAGAGTTGACTCTAAGCACCAGTTATCACCCTCAGACGGACGGGCAGACAGAGATAGTGAACAAGATGCTGGAGGGCTACTTGCAAAACTATGTCACGAGGCAGCAGAAGGCGTGGCTACGTTGGTTGCATTTGGGAGAGTACTGCTACAACACCACTTTTCACATGTCCATCGGTATGTCTCTGTTATATGCTTTGTATGGATACCATGTTTGGTGCTAGCAAGGCCCCCAGGGCCAGGGACTGGATCCAAGAGAGTCAGGATATACTCCGGGCTCTCAAGGATAACTTAGCTACAGCTCAAAACCAGAAGAAGTTGTATGCCGACAGGGGATGGGTTGAGAGGCAGTTTGAGGTAGGGGACTTGGTCTACCTACGACTTCAGCCATATTGACAGTCCACGCTGAAGTATAAGGGGGCCGAGAAGCTCAAGCCCCGCTTCTATGGACCTTACAGGGTGATCTGCAGGATTGGGGAGGTTGCATATGAGCCAGAGCTGCCTACAGGTAGCCAGATCCACGACATCTTCCACGTATCATGCCTGAAAAAGGCATTGGGGCAGTAGGTGACTGCAACAGAGGAGCTTCCACCTACAGATGATGAGGGGCATTTGGTGTTGCAACCAGAAGCCATCATAGACACCAGGGAGAGACAACTACGGAGCAAGACAGTTAGAGAGTACTTGGTGAGGTGGAGGAACTTGCCGGATGTGGATGCCACTTGGGAGAGTGAGAAAATCTTGCAGCACCCATCCTTGCAGTTGCTTGAGGACAAACAACGTTTTGGCGGGGAGGACTGTAATATTCCTAATTAACAACAGCTAATTGGTAATATTAATTTTGGCCAATTTTGCTTTTCTAATGTTAAAGTCAGCTAATAAAGTGGGTGATGAGACACATAACCCACACTTAGGAAATAATTATTCCCTAAAGTCACTTGAGCAAATATTACTTGACAGCGTGGGGTCCATGAGAGGGAAGTGGCAGCGTGAGGGAAGAGGCAGCGTGGGCCCATGACAGCGCAGTTGAGAGGGGACAGCGTGGGCCAAGAGGGGCAGCGCAGTTGGTGGGGCCCGGATGAGCGCAAGGCTCTCAAAGCATAAAAAGGTGAAGAGGCTCCTCATTCTCAGATTCTATTATGCATCTCTGATTTCTGCTTTTTGACATTGAGCACGCTTCTGCTGTTGAGCGAAGTCTGCAAGTGTTGTTCAGCACACCGGGTGTCTCCGAGCAGAGATCCCAACCTCAACCTCGGGGGACTTCGAGTGCCCGCTCAGGTGAGGAGATCTATCCACCATTTTGCAGGAGAGAGCGATAGCATCTTCAGCCAGGATCACGCAGTTGCTTGGACAACACAGTCTCTTGGAGGGATTACACAATTTGTGGTAGAGGCAGTTCCAGGACTGAGGAGATATCAAGGATTTCAGCCCGAGAATAGTGTCAAGGGATCAGCCCTTCACTAATCATCATTTCTTAGTAGGAGGAGGCCATCATTTGCAGATTCATCATTCAGGGCCAGCGTACTCACTGGGAGTGCGTTATTTTCCAAGGGAGGTCAAATTCCGAGGTCAGCCATTCCGGGATTCCTTCCTGGGTTTTTTCGGGTTATTGGAGGAGAGTTTGTTTCCAAAGTTACACATTTTTCTGAACAGCGGAACAGCCCCAAAGATTCTTTCCATTCCAGCAGTAGCAACAATCCAGCAGCAACATCTGGAGAATACGCAGTCCATGACAGAGCAGCCATTCCTTGAGCATTTCTGAGAGTATTTCCAGTGCCTTGAGCAAGCCAAGGTGCCATCATTCTGATCAACTTTGTACTCATTGTTATCTTTCAGTTATATAATAAAATGGCTCAGCGTTTCTCCATATTTGCATTATTTGTACGATGTCTCTCTATTTGTTGTAATTGTTTGTTTATGTTGCTTTGTATTACTGTTTATTTCTATTCGGAATATTACAAAATCTCATTTCTGACAATTTTGGAGTGAATTTCTAAAAATAGAAAGTCATGACTAGCATCCCAAGTATGACTTTCCAAAAATAGTAAATCACCTTGCATCAATTGGTAATCAAGTATAGTTGATGGAAAATCACTTAACTTGTCATTAATCACTCCTAATAGTTTGATCTTTACTTAATCATCAATATTATTATTATTACTATTATCCTTTGTGATACTATTATGTTATTATTAAAAGGGAATTCGTGTCTCTCACTCATGGCTCTCAACCATGGCACTCAATCATGTCATATGTAACTCCCCTCAATTAATGCATATGTTACTCTCTCTCACTTAATGGATACATTACACTCTTTCTTATGCACTCATTAAAAACATGGCATATTCCTCTTACACACTCAATAAAGCATGTCATAAAAGATTCCTCTTACGCACTCTTTAATGCATATGTTACATTCTCTCCTTTATGTCATAAGTTACTAAGGCATGCATTGATCTCCTTTATGGCATAAGTCACTAAGCATGTGTTTCTCTCCTTAATGGCATGAGTTACGCTCGCTAAATGGCATATGTTGCTCTTCCTCAAGGCATGCGTATTGCTCCTTCTTTATGACCAGAATTTGTTGCTCCTCCCTATATATGTATCTCATATTATCTCATATCCTTACTACTTGTGCATTGTGAGAGAAGGATTTGCAATTGAGAGAGAGAGTTGGAGAGACTTGAAGAAGATTGTGAGGAAGAGAGACTTGGTGAGTAAGAGCAAAACTTGAAGGTTTATTCAGTGTTTGCATTAGCTGTTGCTATCAGTGATCTTCATGCTACAAGTTGTTCAGATTTGGATGAACTTACTCATTCTCTTAATCTCTGTAATATCCCCAAATTAGCAGTCAGCTAATTGGGATATTAATTTTGATTAATTTTGGCAAATCCTAATGTTGGGCAGAAATAAAGTGGGTAGGGGACCCGCAATTAATAATTAGGCCAAATAAAGTATTTTCCTAAATTCCCTAAGGGAAAATTGCGGCTCTAGTGGTGGGGTCGAGTTGGCCTTAGGTGGCAGCGTAGAAGAGGCACAAAAAGGACAGCGTGGGATTGGCTAGAGCAAGGCAGCACGTGATTGGCCAAGGAGAGGCAGCACAAGCCAAGGTGGGACCCAATGCATACGTTGGTCCTCAATGGATAAAAGGAAGAAAGGAAGGCTCATTTGGTCATTCATTCATTCAACTATTTTCTTCTTGTCATTTTGACAGAGCGCGCATGAGCCAGAGAGCCAAGTCTAAAGTGTTGTTTAGCATACGAGATCTTCAAGCGGAGATCTCAACCTTTGCCTCAGGGGAATTCGAGTGCCCGCTCAGGAGAGGAGTTCCACCCTTTTGTGAGGGAATTTTCTACTAGCAGCATCAAGAGGAAGCGTAGCCATTTCTAGACTGCGCAGCGGAGGATGCAGTGTAGTGAGGAGTTTGAGTCGGGAGGTTGGAGAGAAGGGAATTCTCATCAGGAGATTTGGAGGGGAGGCTAGCCACCTCCTACCAGGGTTTATTGCAACATTCCAGAGACATTTCCGAGCAGATTCTTCCAGTGGTTCGATTTCCCCCAGCAGTTCATTGTGCCAAGCCCAAGAGGGCCAATTTCCGAAGTCAAAACTAGGACAAACCCTTTCTGGGTTTTTCTGGGTTTATTGAGAGGCCAAGATTAATTTGGCAAAATTTTCTGAGTAGAATTAAGAGGGAAAACTAGGATCCCAACTTAGCCAGCAGCTAGAGGAGCTAGGGGAAAATTAGACAGAAATTCCGAGGTCAATATTTGGCAAAATCCTTCGTGGGTTATTGTGGGTTTCTTGACCAGATACCGTAGTTAGAAGCCCGGAATTTTTTGAGCATTATTCCAAGCCCTAGCAGTAGATTCAGTGGAGCAACAACAACATTTCTGGGCTAGGCAGCGCAGAGATAGAGCCACGCAGAACCACTTCCAACAGGAGATTTAGCTTGGGTTTGAGTTGTTCTTCAACTTGCTTTGAGGAGGCCCGGGTGCAAGCTTTCCAGCACCACTATTGTACTTATTTCATTCAATTTAATAAAATATCTCAACAGTTGTTTTTGGCTCCAATTTACATGTTTTGATGATGTATTTTATGTTGCCGTATTTTTTAGTCTATTTGCACTTTTATTACTGATAATCCCAATTTGAGATATTACAATCTCTCATTGTACTTTATATCTTTGCTGAACAATTGATATCTAATAGAAGATGAATTTGGCTGGGTTTTCCCCTTGTGGGTTTTTCCCTGGTCATTGAACCTAAATTTTCTATGTCCCATTTATGTTCTTGGATTTCTTCTATTGTGCATTTGGTTTATGTTCTATCTACAATTGCTTAACTAATATTGCAACACAAAGAAGTTTTTTTTTAAATAAGTAATTGCTACAACATAGAACATCAGAATTTCAACAACAAGGAATCGTAAAAAGATCCTAAGAAGAAGATCACGGTAGACATAGATTCGAGAAACCAAAAGAGAAGAGATCAAATGTAGACAAAGATATTGTTTATACAACAATGCAAAGTGAGGTGAATATGTGTAGCCTCTATCAAAGAAAAAAGGACGAGATGACCAACTCTTTCATATCAAGATACAAGTCAAGAACAAAAAGGTGGATGCTCTATTCAACTTCGATGTACAGGCCAACCTCATATTTACTATGTTTGCACTTCAGTTGCATACACCTTTTATTACATTTCCACTGGTACCTTTTCTTAGCTAACAAATTTATCGCAGTAGCACTTACAAAAACTACTACTTCAATATCAAAAGCATGTGTATTTTTAATATTGTACCTTGTATGAAGGTTCATCCCAGCAAGGAAAACACCTTCGAGCATCTGCTGGCTCAAACTGAGTAACTGCCATATTCTTCTTCTCACCATTGATCACATATGCACTGAAGCATGCATGTCAACAAGTCAATTAAGCTACTTTTGGTTGGAAGTTTGTAGCATCCGTAGCCTAACGTGAAAATATAATCCATTGCCAGAGGAGCTTGTGTTCAAATAAATTTAAACATTAAATTTTCTAAACAATAACCAACTCTGAGCATTGGACTTTATCCTTCCAAAAAACTCAATTTTGGAAAAAAGCAAAAACTAAAAATATGAAAAATAATGAGACAACACATGTACCTTCGATAAAATCCCTTCATCTGATCATTCAGAGTACCCTGAAATTCAATGTCCATAATTGTCTCATCTTGTGGCAAGGTTTCATCGAACTCCAACACCAAAATCTCATCTTCTGCGTGAACACTGACATTGGACGGATTTATCACCTGCATAAAGAGAACACAGCAGCCATGGTCCCTGAATACAATGTTCATAGCACTCAGACATAATCAGAAAGATCCTAACATCGGAACCCTATTTACCCCCAATAATATAGACAACGGTTTTTTTCTTCCCTTGCAGTCCAAATCAGCATTTCAATACTACAGTGCAGGGAATCCTTATTAAAGCTTATTGATGTTTTGGGAAATCCATGGACTGGAATGCTATGTTAATGGCAATTCTTTAAAGAGCTCACGAAAGATACCATACAAAATTAAACTATAGGTTGAACTACCTGCCTCTTTAAAGGTGGTTACTGCTCAACACTTACTGAAAGGACGCTTGATCAAGGTTCCAAACTGTAAGAGAGATTGAGTATAATTCTGCCCCGTAAACAATAATTCAAATTTCAAATTGAATCCAAGACAGGATAGCAACCGTTAGAATATCATTTCTCTTCTTCTTTCTCTTTTCTTCTTTTTCAACGAAATGAAGCTGGAAAAAGTTTGAAAATTAAAAGAGATATTTGGCACAATTCCATCAACATTTGGAATCTAATCTGATTTTCATTATTTATGCTATGATCAGAAGTATGCCTTTTGTCTCATAGACCTATTGGTTACATGGAGGTTTAATAAATTTCCATTTATTCCATTAAGCCTGGACTATTGGTTACATGGAGGTTTAATAAATTTTCATTTATTCTATTAAGCCTGGACGGCAGTTTTTTGTCAGAATATGGTCAACTAAAATTCAAAAAATCAGGTAGTTGGAGTGTTTGGAATCCATTTTTGATAATGGAAATGGATTCAGCACTATCAAACCTTTAGGGCACTCAAAATACTAAAGTTTAACGATTCTGATAAAATCTTTGCCGAATTCTAAGCCAAAAATGCTACTTTTTTAGACTACGCGTTTCTTTTCAAGTTTCTTCTACAAATACAAACACACGTGGACTTCCTTTAACTTAAATGCCAAGTCCGAGGAGCATCTATTATGTCAAAATTGTACAAGATTTACACCAGGCTCGTCAGTTTTTAACATGCTATTAGTGTGACAGACTACACAAAAATAAAACCCCAACTCAGAACTTGATACTCAACCCATCACACCAGTGAATCAAGAACCCTTGCAAACCATATCCATCACAACATTACAGAATGTCAAATAAAATAAAATGAGCATAATAAAAATACCCCATTGTGATTTTTTTTTCTCAAATTAACCCTATTGCTTTATTTGCCTTTAAACTCAAGGGAAACGTTACTGCGCTCAAGAGAATCATTACTGAGAACTCCATCAGAAACACTGCCCCTGCAGCTGAAATATTCCATCAAATTCACACAATACCTGCCCCTAAAGCTTTACCATTTTATCAAATTCACCCAATAGCTGCCCCCTGCATCTTTACTATTCCATAAAGTTCCCCCAATACTTGGACATGTCCTGAAACACTTATTCTTCTTTGGGATAATTGAATTTTGGTTGGAGGAAAAAAAAACGCGCCACCACTACTGAACAACGACCCCATTGGTGCCACATAATGAATCGACAAAGCTTTAATTAGATTTTATTATTTACCTTCGACGAGGCAGTGTTCCGTAAATGGACGGAGTTGTTTGCAATCACCAAATCCGCAGTATTGAGAACGAGATACTTCGTATCGTGAATGATATTCAACGTGATGGCCAATTTGCCGTCAAATTTACAGGCATTCAAATCAGGCCTGAGCTCCAGATCATAACGGCGCGGAACTGCAAACTTAGGCAATCTCGATAAGCCTGTAAACATCTTGTTAGCTTGAGTTTTTTGCCAGCGTTTCCGTAGCAGCGATCTTATGACGAAGAACGCCCCGATCACCAACAACGCCGCTGCAGCTGCAGTCCAAACCAGCATTGATACAAATTCGTGAAAAAAAAAATTCAAAATCATAAATCTTCAAATCAAACAATACATTGCTTGTAAAAACTGTGGGTGAAGACCTGTATATGTTTGACAATCCAATAAAAGCAAGGTCACTGGAAGGGGTGCGAACTCAGTTCAGTGATGATTGGGTTGAGGTTCAGCGATCTTCTTATTTTCTTTACTAAGCACGCAGAGGAATTAAATCTCTTCTGCAAATTTTTTTACTATAAATCTCAGAGATAAAAGAGATTTTGTTCCTCTCCGCGCTCAGAAAATTCAGAATTAAAATGAATGTAAACGGGTTATTCTCTCCCCAGACAATGTTTCCCCGGACAATGTTTTATTATTGTTAGAAGCCCAGGGTGTTGAGTATGTTAAACGGAATCATAGCTGGCGCCGGAGGCTGTGATGTCCTCTTGCCTATTCTGTCAAAAAAAAAAAACTGTTCAAGGAACTCACGCATCCCAGCGCAATTATTATTATATTACAAAGGATTGCTTGTGCAATTATTATTATATGAAGTTGTTTATCTAGGCATTGGAATAGTTTTCATGGCAGTTTTTTTCGCTGGAATCCAGTGAACTAAAATTTAAAAAATCAGATAGTTGGAGTGTTTGGAATCCATTTTTGATAGTGGAAATGGATTCAGCACTATCAAAAACTTTTAGGGCACTCAAAATACTAAAGTTTAACGACTATAAACAAGATTCTGATAAAATCTTTGCCAGATTCTAGGCCAAAATGCTGCTTTTTTAGACTACGCGTTATTATATTATTATACTTGCTAATAATTTTTAATAAAAAATGTTTGATTTCCTATTAGTTTTGGAATTTGAATTTTAAAAGAATTTTAAAATAGATTATCTTGAAAAAAAATAAATAGCTTATTCTGTCTAAAAAAATGTTCAAGGAACTCACGCATCCTAGAAATAGAGATATGTGTCAGAGCCACCTGTGCACGCATTTGTGTAGAAATGGGCTTCAACGCCGGATTCTAAGCTGAAATAATCCTAACAAGCTGTTAAACACCATGTTAGACACATACATGGTGTATGAGAAGAATAAACACACACACACAAGAGACTCAACACACAATGAAGGATAAGCGTGAGGCTTTCTTATTTTTCCATTATACATTATGTACATTTATAGTGCAATGGTGTGACTCTTGGTTTCACATTCCAATGTCACTTGGACTCCATTGTGACTTTTCGCATTCCACACCTACCCATGTAGGATTAGGTGTTCCAACATCCTCCCTTAATCCGAAGGAGTATGTGTGAGTCCAAGAAGAGAGTTGTAATACAAATCTGCAAAGTATACATGGCAGCACTTGGGCTGAATCAACTCTCTGAAATGTTGGAAAAAAGAGGTGGTTTAAGGATGACCACCAACAATGGAACGCAATACTTGTTGCAGTTCCCGGAACTCTTCCAAAACTGGCAAGAAGCTGAAAGCTTCTGCTAGAGGAATTGTCCCTCATAAAAAAGGGAGACCTTCAACCTAAAGAAGGGAGGTCTACTACCTGTGATGGTTTTAGGATTACCAACAACTCTGGAATGCTTGAAGCATTTCCTGGAACTCAACCAAAGCTGGCAAGAAGCTGAAGGCTTCTGCTAGAGGAAGTGTTCCTCATATATGAAAGGGAGACCTTCGACCTAAAAGAAGGGAGGTCTACTACCTTTGATGGTTTTAGGTTATCCACCAACCAAAGATGATGGTTTAAGGTTTTCCACCAACCGAAGGCATGCTCATGGGCATCCATGTCTCTGGCTACATCTCTGAATCCGGAATGATGAATTGTGGCTCAGGCTCGCTTGAACTGCTGGCTACAACTCTGAACATGGAATGAGAGATTGTGGCTCAGGCTCACTTGATCTGACGTCGAAGCTTGTACATGACCACCATTTTCCCCCCTGTCAGGGACAAGGTGAGATGATGGCGAAAACTCAACTGCAAGTTTGTTCAATATCCGTGAACAAGTTCTGACATGTGTCTTAAACATCTTTTTGGCTATTAATGCTCATTGCCAAGAAGTGATCCATCCAAGATGAATCTTTGTTCTTGCAGGAGGCTTGTTTCTGAAGAATGGGTGTGCCAACCACAGGCTTGCATGGATGAAGATCAAAACAGTGATCTTTCATATGGCCAACTCGATCACAGTGTTGGCATTTTTCAGTCTATTGTTGTGGAAGCAGAGCAGGATCTGGAACAGTTGTAGGTGAACTGTCATATAGGAATCTAGCACTCTGAAATATGATGGGCTTGGTGTAGTCTGGAATATGAAAAGACACATCATTGTCATATCCAAGACCAGTTTTGTGCTTGTTGTGTACAAGCTCTTCCCAAAGTTTGATGATGGGCTTGAGAAGTGCAGACTGAGTTGTTGCATCTGCATGTAAATCTGAATGTGAATCAACTGCAACTTTATCTTCTTTCTTCTAATGGGATTCTTTCTCAGTCTTCTGAACAGAAACAGGTTCAGAATGGTGACTCTTTTGTTGAAGTTCATCTTGTTGGAGCTAAGATTCCAAGTGCAAAAACTTAATCTGTTCTTGTGCATCTTGCAAACAACTTTGAATATTACAAAGAGCATTCTTGCTCATTTTTGCCATATCATGAACATTTGAATGAATGAGGTTATTCAACAACTCTAATGCCTCATTGATTTTAGCCATTTTTCTCAACAACTTAGGCTCAAAATGAAGGGTGTTGGCTTCAATCGAAAATGCACCCGTTTACAATGTGATTCAAGAAATACAAATGACTCAAGGGAACTTCCAACTATGGAATTCTCAAAGTACAAAATCTGCTGATTGCAACTATGAAGAAGCAATACAATGTCGATTCAATACAATATTTCTGCAAAATATTTTGTAAATGTGCAGCTGAAAACACTGTGCAAGAAACCTTTAAGGGAGCATAATTTTCTTCTTCAAAGAGCTGTTTTGCACCAATAACAACTCAATTTAACAAAAGAAGGAGATATTTACAAGCTTGTATGCTTGACCTTGCTGCAGAATGGAATAGAGCTTAAGAAAAACTCCACAAGTCAGAAATTTTGTGTCCAAGTAATGAATGCCATTGTTGTTCAAAATGATAACCAATTTATCTTCAAATGTAAATCTCTTGCAGAAAATCACTCTTCTACCAATGCCACAAATCACAATGCAAATATTCTCTTTTCACTATGTATTCAGTCAATTTTCTTCATATGTCATTTCCTATTTCTCTGCTGTCCATTTCCTCTCTTTCTCTCTCTCTGCTGTCTTTTTTTCTTTTTTTTTCTTTTTTTTTTTAATTAAAAAAATGAATTAATTGAAATGGGGATTAATAATTAAAATGGAGGGGGGAGGGGTAGGGGGAGGCTTTTAATGTAAAAAATAATCGATATATATGTGTGTGTGTGTGTGTGTGTGTATTTTTTTTGAAAGTGCGTTAAGGGGGAGGTAGGGCGCTGCCATGGGCAGAGAGGGATGGGAGAGGGGGTTTGCGAGAGGGCTGGAGCGATAAGGGGGCGTTTGGGTAGCTCAAGGGGGAGGGACGTGAGGGAGCGTGAGAGGGGGTGGGATGAGGGCCGGCTGTGAGGGGGACGCCGTGTAGTGCAGAAAGGCCGAGTGTGTAGGGGAAAGGGGACAGGTAGGGGAGTGTGGTAAGGTGCGTAGGGAGGGCCGACTGTGAGATGGGGGAGTAGCCGTGTGCAGGGGTAGGATGTGCGTAGCTGTGTGAGAGGGGGCTGGGTAGCAAGGGTTTAGGGGAGCAGATCCCTGGTAGCATAGGCCGTGGGTAAAGTGTAGCTTAGGGGCAGGATAGGGGAGTATGCAGCCGAGGTGAGAGGCGAGTTAGGGTGCGAGTTGCAGGCGTAGGGTGTATGAGTAGCGTGTGGCGAGAGCGTGAGGGGGAGGGGTGAGTTCTGTGAGATTTGGGGAAGGCCGAAAGGTGTGAGTGCAGGCCGTGAGGGCCGAGGGCTCTGTGGGGGTCGAGTTGCCTAGAAAAATAAATTTTTTATTTTTTATTTTTTTATTTTTTATTTTTATTTTTTATTTTTTTATTTTTATTTTTAATAAAAAATACAGTAGAGTAGAGGGAAGAATTCACAGAGATTTGTAGACTCAAATTTTTTCAGGAAATGCATTTAATTTCACCAGCAAAAACTCAGAATTTTTCCAGTAGCTCGACAGCAGGAATTTTACAAAATTATCAGCAGAAAGCTTGCAGACTTTCCAAATGTATAGCAGAATTTAGAAGTACTCAGAAATCTTTTCCATTAAAAAACCCAGAAACTTTCCAGAAAATTGCAGAGGGCGATATAGCAGCAGAAAATTGGAGAATTTGCAGAGTTAGAGATTTGCAGAAAACTCAGAAATCTCAGAAAATTTTCAATAAAAACTCAGAAATTTTCCTTTCAGAAACCCACTTTGAAACACTATTCCCGCAGCTCTTCAAAATGCAGAATTTAATAGGCAGAAATTACAGGAAGAAATCAGAACGAAAACCTTCAGATGCGCAGTGTTGCTCTTCTTCAAAACCACTGCTGCTCTTCTTCAAAACCACTTTCTGAATGTGGCAAAATGTCTATTGCAGAAACTCTCTAAATGCTGCAAAAATGCCAAGAATTTTTGCAGATATGCACAGGCTATAAACACAAATGGCTCACTCAAGGTTGAGCTGGTTATGGACTTCTCAGCTCTGATACCATGTTAAACACCATGTTAAAACACACACATGGTGTATGAGGAATAAACACACACACAAAAGAGACTCAACACACAATGAATGATAAGCGTGTAGCTCATATTTTCCATTATACAAAGATGTACATTTATAGTACAATGGTGTGACTCTTGGTTTCACATTCCAAGGTCACTTGGACTCCATTGTGACTTTTCACATTCCACACCTACCCATGTAGGATTAGGTGTTCCAACACAAGCAAAGACTATGTATGGAACCAGAAACTCGACTATGAAAGTGTCATTTTTAGAGGTTGATCCTGCTTTGAGATAGGCCATCTAGCCAAAAATTGTCCAAAAGTCTCCCAAAAAAATTATGCTAGAAAGAATCACCATAGATCTACATGGTGAGAAGGAGCACAAAAAGAACATTACACTGTCATCAAGGAATAATACTCTCCAAAAAACTTTGAATCGCAAGAAAGAAACAATCTTCAAGACAAGCAAGGGGAAAGTCCTGCCCAACAACAAAAAAACGAACTCGATAGCCCCTCAGGCATCAACAATTATGAGGATTCGAATACCGCAAAAAATAAACCTTCATTTAGCAACAAAGCAAATCTTCCAGATCCCGAAGATAAGACACCAGTGTCCCAAGAATCAGAAGAGATGAAGGAGTTGCAAGATAAATGAAGGTGGAAGACTTTAGAGAAGAAAAAGAAAGCTACAACACCAATCTCGAGAAACCAGACAATTAAGAGCTAAGAAAATAAGTCCGATAGACCAAAGTTTGGTCTCAGTGAACGTTACCCATTATCATCATCATCATCAATTATTATTATATTATTATACTTGCTAATTATTTTAATAAAAAATGTTCAATTTTCTATTAGTTTTGGAATTTGAATTCTAAAATTCTTTTAAATAGATTATCTTGAAAAAAATTAAATAGCCTATTCTGTCTTAAAAAATTGGTCAAGGAACTCACCCATCCCAGTGCAATTATTATTATATTATTATACTTGCTAATTATATTTAATAAAAAATGTTTAATTTTCTATTAGTTTTGGAATTTGAATTTTAAAAGAATTTTAAAATAGATTATCTTGAAAAAAATTAAATATTAAATTGAATATTTTGTAAATTAAAAATAAATTTGAAAATTTAAGTATGAGGGGTTGAATCTCAAAATTGATATCTAAAATTTGAAAAAAAATTATTATTTCTTTTTTATGAAAAAACTAAAAACTAATTTAATGAGTAGATTATAAATAGAATTAGTTAAAAATAAAATTTATTTTAAAAATAAAAAATGAGTAGATTATAAATAGAATTAGTTAAAAATGAAATTTATTTTAAAAATAAAAAATTATATGTTACTAATGGTTAAGAGTATGTCCCCGGATGCGGGTGATTAATTGCAATGGTACGTGGTTGGGGTTGTGGGTTGGCGCGTGGATTCAACACTTTTCCACCCAAACTCACGCTATGTTCCTCATTAATATGCTCACCGTCATTTGCATTGCTGCATTAATGCAGCACATAAGCCCAGACTAGCTTGCGCCCATAACGAGCATGGCTTCCTTCGGAAGCTTCATTCCTGCTCTGCCTCCCTTGCATTCTAGTTGCTCCCCTGTTGCTGTAGAGCCCAGCTCTCGAACCAGCACAGGGCATCGCTGCTCTATCGTTTGCTGCATTGATTTAGCTCCTGGCCTTCACATTTCGCAGAGCTCCCTCTGCAATCAGTGGCTCAGTTTTCCCAATGTGAATTCCCCTGCTCTGCGAGATAACCCTCCCCTGATCTTTTCTCCCTCCACCGTTAAAGCCCTCTCCGTCCCCAATCATTCTGCTAGTCGCACCCGTCACTTTGCTCAAAGAATCATGCCGCGCCTTCGACAGTGTATGCGTTGCCGGAGAGGCAGCAGTCGTGGTCATCTCACCTGCCAGCCCCCCACTTCCACTACTGACTCTTCGTCTCCCTCTTTTGATAACTTCACCAGTGATTATCCTGACACCAGAAGCGGTCGTGGTCGCGGGTGTGGGCATGGGCATGGGCTATCTCAATTTGACATGGGCTCGCGCCACATCCCTGTCTCTCCAATTATCAACCTTGTGCATCTCCACACTGCCCATCTTCGTTTCCCCTGCTCACTGAACCGGCCTACAATCACTGCCACCATTACCATCGAGCTCAAGGAGGAGCCCCCTGATTCGAAAGCTAAACAATCTGGTGCAAGTTTGGGGAAAAGCGTTGGCGACAAGCATTGCACTCCACAAAGTGTCGGCTTGAAGAGAAAAACTCCTAGCTGCAGTGATACTCAGGACATAGGCCAAGAAGACAACTTGGGCGACATCAAGCGAGGCTGCTACAGCGTCAAAGATAACAAGCAAGCGGAGGAAGATGACTTGTATGCCTATGGCTATCGTGTTGTTGAGGAACCCCCCTCAATATCTCATGACACCTAATCTGGTCAGAACTCGTAGTTTTTTTCTTCACAGTCTTTTGGCTGGGTACACTCCTAAGCTCATCATGTTTACTTGCTTATCGCTTCAGATTTTTGATAATATGTTAATGTTCCAAGGCCGGTTTCCCCTGCGTGGGCAGCATGTTTCAGTTTGCTTAGATTGGGTCAGCGGGACAGTTTTTGTATGTCTGGTAAACTTTTTAAAGTCATTTTTGCAGTGTAATAATGCCGCTACTACAGGCAAGCTCTGCTGAGGTCGGTGCCCCTTTGTAAAACATTTTTGTATTATAAATAGATTAGTTAAATTAAAAAAAAAAAAAAATGGTTAAGAGTATGTGTTTCCTTCTAAAAGGTCATAGGTTCAAAAACTAGAGGGGGTAGAGTATACGTGTCTTCGTAGACTTAGCAGTGAAATTGTTGCGAGGTGGGTCCCTTGTCCCACAAACAAAAAGGTCTCATACACCAATTTGGTGTTTGACTTACCTGTGACCTTAAAATTGAATAATAATTAATAATAATAATAATATTATTATATCCTGGATCCGGGTGAAGTGGAGGCCAGCTCATCCCGTGGTGCGACATGCCATTCCACATGAAGAACCGACAACGCTATAGCAAGATTGCTGCACTTGGTGGCAGCAGGTCATTAATGCAGTTAATGAAGAAAATGAATGCCAGCTAGGGCCTCGATCGAAGAGGCATCACCTTAATAAACCATCGCCATGCTAACCTCTGGACTCATCCTTTGCTCTTCCAGCGAAGCGCTGCTAAATTTTCTCCCCGTCGCCTAGTGTGTTCTCTACAACATTTTTCTCTCACTGCCATGGCACCCAGGCAGAGACAGAAGCCCCGCAGAGACAACCCCAGAGGAGCTCTGCCTGCCAGACTCACCAGTGCTTCCGCAGACCATTTCTACCACTCCATTGATGAGCACAATACTTCTCTTGACCCTCCATTCGTAGACCCGGCCATTGATAGCTCCTCGGCTCTCTTTGCAACCCCGACCATCGCTGTCAGTACCTCCGCCTACTAGACTGCGAAAGCTCCTTCCGCTCATCCAACTCTCATGGCCTCCCTCATCCTTGCAGATAATCCTTCGAAGTCCTCACCTGTAGCTCACCTCCTCCCGAATGTTGAGCCTTCCGCGCCGACTCTACCCAAATTGAAGAAGAGGTACCGTAAATCGAACATTCCTTTAGCAAACACTCCCCCGCCCAAAAATCTCATGTGTCTACCCATCAAAACTTCCTTATTGTCTCTGCCCAATCTGTGGTGCTACGAGCCAGGGGGCTGGCGAAAATGTGTTGCAAGCGGAGAGTCGATGGTGCCAAAGCCACGGTTCTTCATAGAGGAACAAGAGGAAATTGATCGCATCTATAGGTGTCCAATTACTGAGGAGGAACTTCCGACACCTGATGAAGAACAACATGATGACACCGACAGCGAATGAAGGTTTTTACACCTTCGTCCACCTCTAGACAAACTTGTTATTTATCGTTTTTACAGTTATTTTCAGTAATTTTGATAATGTATTAACAAAAGTAAGTGAATCAAGTTTTTAGAGACAAGTAAAGGGCTAATTTCCCTACTATGGACAACCCTTCATTTTGAATTTTTCAACACAACTAAGAACACGAATTGGATAAGTTCCTCTATTCAAAACAATGGATTATAATATATTTCCTTAATTAATAAAATTAAACTAATTTAAAAAAAATTAATATTATAACAATAAATTAATTTTATGAATTATATATATATATATATATATATATATATATATAATAAAAATATATATATATATCTCATCAAATACCATAACAATACACACATTACATTCAAATATTTATCAAAATTGAGTAAACACATCAAATTAACCTTCTAAATTAAAGTCTAAACACATCAAATCAACCTTCTAAAATAAAGTCAATAGGTAATAAACCCAATTAATTATTTTTCAATAATGTTCCAATAACATGAAAATAAATGAATAATATTTTAAGTTTACAAAATTAAAAATAACCTATGAGACAAATCTCACATATTAAATTAATATATTTATAATTAAATATACGCATAAAAACGAAATCTGAGGACAGTTCTCACTGTTGTCTTTATTTCAGTGTTTTTTAATAATAGGTCGATGATTTGACTTTAATTGTTATTAGATTAATATATTCATAACTAAATATAAGCATAAAAAAGAAATCTGAAGAGAGTTCTCGTTGTTGTCTTTATTTCAGTGTTTTTCAATAATAGGTCGACGATTTGACTTTGGAGTTGTGCAACGAAATAGCTCGGATGGCAGTTTTTTGTCGGAATCTGGGCAAGTAAAATTCAAGAAATCAGGTAGTTGATGTGTTTGGAATCCATTTTTGACAGTGGAAATGGATTCAACACTACCAAAAACCCTTAAGGCACTCAAAATACTAAAGTTTCACAACTGTAAACATGATTCTGATAAAATCTTTGCCAAATTTTAAAAAAATCTTTGCCAGATTCTGGGCCAAAACGTTGCCTAAAAAAACGGCTTTGACTTTGATTGTAGAGTGTTCCACCAATCTCAACTTTTAGTAACATTCATGGCCATAACCGGCCCTGTTGAAAAGTGACGTGCATGGATGAGCTATAAATCAAATAAGCTTCTAATTTTTATTTTTATAACCGTTATTGGCGAATTGGACCTGCTGAAAAGTGACGTGCATGGATGAGCTATAAATCAAATAAGCTTCTAATTTTTATTTTTATAACCGTTATTGGCCAATTGGACGTGCTGGAAAGTGACGTGCATGTATGAGTTATAAATCAAATAAGCTTCTAATTTTTATTTTTATAAGGTTTTATATTTGGTGGCTTGTGATTAGAAAATTAGTAGGAATTTAATATTATTATTATTATTTTTTTTTAGAAATTCTTTTGGTAGTAATCACATGCAAAAGAACGAGGTCGACGCGTTTCGAACCAACCAGTGTGGTTCATCATCAGGACTATGTGAGAGATCAGATCCAGACATTAAGTATAAATAGATGTAGAAATGACTCAACTAGCCGTTAGGATAACGACTAGTTTGACTTTGAAAAAGTAAATATTCCATTATTTATTTATTTATTTTATTTTTATTAATTTTATTTATTAT